>JACVVK020000698.1:70000-120000 GCA_018292915.2 Batillaria attramentaria | reverse complement strand
GTCTTCTCCCCAACCATTCCTTTAGTCCTTTATCATTCTTATTATTTCTTTTCTGAAGACAAAAATTCGATTTTTTAAAAATCATTTCTCTACACCTTCATGCAGTGATTACAGAACAAAAAAGGTTTTTCTTTTAACAAAAGTTCTTTGAAAGTCAGCTCAAGATAAACACCACAATAATTACAGAAAATATTTTATCTACGTTTCTCTGATAATTGCAGACAATTTTGTGCCAAATATCCCGGCATAAAACCGGGAGCTGTTGCCAAAGTAACATGAAAGGGCTTCGCTAGTAGAGCACGGTGGTCAAGCAAAATGGCGGAATGTTCAAGCGAATCAAAAGTTTTGACGACTTTCTTTCTTTCTTTCTTTCTTTCTTTCTTTTTTTTCAGATTAGGCCGTTTGTGTCTTTCACACAGACAATACTGCAGGCTTGTGGCTCATTTTTGGAGGATCGCGTGATCATTTTTGGAGGATCGCGAGTTCCCTGATTAAATGTGATGATGTTGGCGAGATGACCGTATTGTGTACCATGTACTGATTTCATATTGTGTGCGGGCGATAGACGACTCCACTCCTATCAGTCAATCGGAACGAGCACCCAGAATACAGCAAATCGCGTGCCGTGGCCCGCATAACGAGCACAACACATGACTTGGTCTGGCAAACTTCTTTGCCAGACACCACAAAGAGAAATGCACCTGTACATGTAGTTTGGTGTGATTGAAACGTAGAAAGAAAGCAGCTGGTAAGTCCACTGACGTCATTTGAGGAAAAGGACCGTTACGACAATCTCTTTCTCTTTCTCGACAATCTCTTTCTCAATCTCTTTTGAAATCACCCCCTTTTCAACAAAACCAAAAAAAAAAAAAGGGGGGGGGACGTACTGTGTTTTGCCAATGCACAGCAGAGTCGAGGGGCGGGGCTTTGGCCTCAGCGTTTGCCAGGTGGAGTTGTCTATTCTGGGTGACACAGAGGGAGGTTCTTTAGTTGTGATGTATGTATGTTCGCGGTGAACTATCTACCTTGGTTTGAAATATGTGGCTTTACATCAGGGCAATCGTCATCAAAGCTTTTGAATGGAAGTAGCAGCAAAACGAAACATCAACAACAACAACAACAACTGTCAGCAACAACAACAACAACATCTCGGCCATCGTGACTGACCCCGTGCCTGAGACTCACAATCGTCGTGGTACTTTTGAAAGGATGTAGCAACGGAATAATACTCCGCCATCTTGCTGTCACCCCTGGCATACAGGGTGCCTCCCACATGAAGCCAAACTCTGCCAAAGTTCTGCCTTACGCCTAAAAGCCCCCTGCTGCTTCTATCAAGCCCCAAACCCCGCCAGAATCAGCTAATATAAACCTCGCACTCTGTATTCTTCCCCTCTCGACTCAAGCTGTATCTCCGTCCGTCATCTTTCATGTGTTTATCGTTCTGCTTCTCTCAATATCCGCCTCTCTCTCTCTCTCTCTCTCCCCCCCCCCCCCCCCCCCCCCCCGTCTCATTTTCGCGTGTCGCTTTCAGACTTCCCCTCTCTATTGTATATACTTGTATATACTCACTTCTGACGTGCGTCAGTTTCTAGTGCTTAATATGATTTGCTTCCCTTTGGTTGACCCTGGGTTGTGCCCCTTTGTTTACTTCCTGGCGTGTTCATTTCATGTGATATCCATTAGCCTGTGTGTAAATCGGCCGGTGATAGTTATCTCATTAAAGACTCAACTTATTGGCTTTTATTCACTCCCCGAGCTGTCTTGAGTGCTTGCCCAGACAGACTGAGGTGCTATCATGAGAGGTTTCAAGCGGAAGTGGGTCTGCTCTGGGATATGTATGCCTACGCAGCGACATGGCCTACGTCACTGATTTCATTGGGTTACACGTCACTAATAGCTTCCGGGGCATGTTGTAATTCCGCTAAATGTAGAACAGGATTTCCGTCCCTTTTAAAATTTGTTTGCAGAGTAATAATAATAATAATAATGAATGTTGTATAGGCGCTTTATCCAATCTCACGAATCGGCTCAAAGCGCCTCGAACTGAACCCAACACGCACGCTCACGTGAATTACACGCATTCTCTCACACTGGACATAAACACATTATAATCACACGTGGTGCGAAGCTATTTAAATTTCGGAATTTAGAATTGCATTTATATGATTTTTCAAATTTGGTGGGCTGAACATTACCAACGCAGAGGGGGAGGAAGCCGGAGTACCCCGAGAGAGCCCCCGACGATCGGCCCGAATGAACGGTGCCACATACGAGAAGGAAAAATTCTTTGCCCCGAGTGGGGCTCGAACCCCTGACCTCTCGCATTGGTGACAAGTCTTTTAACCACTAGACCAACGACCGCTCCCCAGAAATGGCAATCTGGGGCTGTTTGTTGTCTTTGTAAGTAAGTTTCATGCCGAGTGATAGTAAAAAGAGTGAAAAATGAGCCTGGCATGTGGACTATTTGTATTCGTGCGCGGCTGGCTTTGAAGCTAGCAGACGACAGAGGAATGAGGGGGTCAGATGGTCGCTGCTAGCATTGCCAAAAAGTGTAATACTGGAATTTGTTTAAATTTACCCTACACCTGAATCTTTGGCTGCCGGATTTTTGTGAATTTCAATTATATTCAGTGAATTTTGAAGCATTTCTATGGTGTCATGCGCAGCCGGCGTTATGTATAATAGGAAAATAATAGCATTCTCTTTGAAATCCCTGGGGTGCCGGGGTGGCCGAATGGTAGAGCGTTGGACTTCTAATGCTCGGGTCGTGAGTTCGTATCCCGCCGGCTGGGGCCAAATATTTGTGCTGGCTTTTTCATCGTTGCCCCGTCTTTGATATCACCCGTGTGTGGTGGAAAAAGACGTTAAAGCCACAAACACCCACCCACCCTCTTTGAAACCTGTATCTGTATTGTGTAGCGTTAACTAATTTGCTACGTGACGCATGCGTCTGATGGACCAGAGACTTACAAGTTATACTGACGTATGCATAATTCTGAGGCGTGGGCCTTTTTCGCTAGGCCCGAGACCAGGGCCCGCATGTAAAAGTCAGGGTTAGGGAGTTTAGCCCCGGGTTAGAGTCTAACCTCGAACTAAACTAGCTCTAGGGTAAAAAATTTTTTTTTTTTTTTTTTTTTGGTTCTAAATCAGGAAGCGGGTCCACCATTCCACCATGATGCCTAAGCCGTTATAGAAGGATTTTTGTCTTTCTTTCTTCGCTTCCTTTTTTTAGTTAATTTTGTTTTGGGGTTTCTTTTGTCCTAGTCTGGGTTAGGCCCGTACCCGTGGTTTAAATTAACCTCGAGTTTTACATACAGGCCCAGAGCACATTGTGGCTTGAAGTGGCTTCTAGTGATATACAGATTTCAAGTAAAATTGCGATTTTTGAATGGGCGTGTAAGAGTTAACCCTTGTACTGATCAGGACCTTTCTCAATATCACCGGCCTCATCCAAGGTCTACAACATACAGCAATATATAGCTAACGCAAACCACTCCAAAGCTGTAGACTGATGGAGGACCGACTAAATATCCATCAAGTGCTTACGTTACGCACTTGTCTATCTGTCTACCCGATCACTAAGAGAACCTTCCGTAGACACGACGTCCGTTTGCTACACAGAGCTGGTCGCGATACGTCACTCACGAGGGCTCCGAGATGGGGGGAGGATGTTTGTGCTATGATTAAAAGCATCCTCCTTACAATTTGCTGCCAACCGGAGCATCTCAATGTCGGATCAGGTAATGTGTATGAGAAGATTTCCATGATGGTATGGGGGTGGAGGGAGGTGGTGGGATCAGTGAGAGGTAGGGTGTGGGTGAGGGGGGGGGGGGTATCTAGAGTAAGTACAGAAGGATTGAGAAATGCGTGGGACGGAGGAAGGGGGGGAGGGGTAGGGGGGGCAGAGTCAGTGTAGAAGGATTGAGAAATGCAGGTCTTGTTCTGACCTTGAAGTGTAGTTTTGAGCGTATAAATAGTGTACGAAATAAGACGAAGAAGAGGTAGAAATTATGTGACAGATGGTATGGAAAATAAACAAACAAGCACTGAAATAAACTAACCAAACAAACCAAAAGTCACACACACACACACACACACACACACACACACACACACACACACACACACACACACACATACACACACACACACATACACACACGCACGCACGCACGCACGCACGCACACGCACACTCATGAAGCAGGGCTCTCCGTTTACCGATACACGTTCAAGTTTGAGGGTCGTACTTAAAAGCTGAAGCTAAATGCACAGAAACACATTTCAACTCATGGATCTGAAGAAAAAATCCGAAATGCCAACCTTGTATATCAAGGGTTGGGTGTGGGTGTTTGGGACTTTAACGTCCCTTTCCAGCACGTATGGGTGATATCAAAGACGGGGCAACGACAAAAAGACTGATCAGCACAAATATTTGGCCCCCACCAGCCGGGATTTAAACTCACACCCCGAGCATTGAAAGTCCAAGGCTCTGCCGCCATTCGGCTATGACGAGACAAAGATAATACAAAGGTGTTGTAGTTTTCTCCAGCTGTGTCGCTCTCTCGGTGCACTCGCAGAGAAGACACGGGATACGACAGGATATAACTCCAATACTTTATTAACAGAAGATGCGTGGAGAACAAACTCATGAAAGAATAAGAAGAAGAACCCAGAACGTCGTGCAGGGCTGGTTATATACTAAACAGGTCAGATCTAGAACATTCCTCAACTTACTGGCAAGTACGGAATCTTTCCAAGGTTACGTAATCTCGTACTGACGTTACTGCATCAGCATGTTCTGGGATGGTCTAGAAATTTCCATGGAAATGCAGTGGCTTTTCGCGATCTCTACAACAAAAGGTAAATGAAAACACTACCTCATGAAACAGTCCATGCTTGGAATTATTTTCACATGATGTTAAACCACCATGACGTATTGGGCCTTCAAAAGCTCAAAAACAAATTGTATACACACCAGCAGGCCTTCAAAAGGGACGGACGCTGAAAACTGCAACAGTAGATTACGCCTCCACATATCGGACAAACAAACAGACGTAAGAGACCCACACCTTTCAACACAGCAGAGGAACACGATAGGATCATCTGTGAATGTATTAAGCTGAACAAACAGAATAACATGTTGTCCAAGGAACTGAGTGTAGCGTACGTACTGAGAACCTGGCGGTGTGTTTTCTGTATTGAGGTGTATATTATTTCTCCACAACGATATCTTTTCTTCTCGCCGACTCACAGTTTAAAGCAGCTCTTGTCAGTAGGTGTAGATATCGTTAGGGAAGGGTCTTTTAACAGCTGATTTTCGAAATTTGACAGGCTTCAGTTTAATTATTAATGTTCATTTTTACATTTGGCTTCTAAATCTTAAATGCTTTTGATTTGGCTGTTGTTGTTGTTGTTGTTGTTGTTGTTGTTGTTGTTGTTGTTTTTGTGATGGTGGTGGTGTTGGTGCTGGTGGTGGTGGTGGTTGGGGGTGTGTTATAGTTTTCTAGGATGTTTTTAGTTTGGTTTGGTTTGGCTCGGTTTTTAGTTCAGCGGCAAACCCGAAAAGTCTACCTCGGCCCTGGGGTAAGCTGCGTGCGCTGTCCCGCCCCAGACAGCACGTGATCTTTTGGGCTCGCCGCAGACCTGGTTTTGTGGTGGTTGGGTGGATGTTGTTGTTGTTGTTGTTGTTGTTTTGTTTGTTTTTGTTTGGGCGGTGTTGTTGTCCTTGGTTTGTCCTTGGTTTTGTTGTTATTGTTGTTTTCTTTGTTAAGTTTGCTTTGCTTTGGTTTATTTGCTTTTATTGTTTATAGTTAAGTTTTCTGGTTGTTCAGTTGTTGTTGTTTTTTGTTGTTGTTGTTGTTGTTGTTTTGTTTTTTTCTAAGACCACATTGCCACTCCGAGTCATTTGATATTTCTAATCGAAAGCAAGTTTCCGTAACATCGACTTCTCCCTCTCTCATGCAGTTCTTTCAGTGAAACGTAATAATAACACGGTCGTATACATCACTTCAAAAGTAAACACAGGAGAGAGTTCAGTCGCCAGCAGAATAAACAACGAACACGGCTGCAACACTCCTAAGAGGAGAGAGAGAGAGAGCCGGAGAGAGAGAGAGAGAGAGAGAGTATTTTAATACCGACAGATGTGTATTTTGGCAGCTGTCATATTCAGTGTTAGCGATTAAATCCAAAACTCGCATGTAGACAGGGCTGTTAGTGGCAAATAACGACTCTCTAATACGTTCACCGGTTGCCCCAAAGGCTGGAACGATTGCCGTGAAAGTGTGCGTCATGGGCGTATGGCGTCTCAAAAATGTCAAAATTCTGCCTGTGACAATACTACGGGTGTGGGTGGGTGTTTGGGAGTTTAACGTCCTTTTCCACTACGTACGGGTGATATCAAAGACGGGGCAACGAGAAAAAGGCCAGCACAAATATCTGGCCCACGCCACGCGTTCATAGTTGATCAGTTATAATAATGCCGGCGTCATTGGTCACACTGATTACGCAGTATTTTCATCCACGACTGAACTGTCTTTGTGAAACTCACAAAACTGTTTCCTGCACGGTCGATCAGGCATGATTGTGGACAGTACGTGACAATGCTTACCATCGCTGAGAAATGCCACACAATCACCCCGCACTTTACCTAAATCTTTAGACTGGTGAGACTGGCACAGCGCAGGTCACAGTGACATGCTGACCGGATCGGCTGATCCACTGATGAGAGTGCCATGCAAAACAGTACACACCAAAGACGCTCGCAGTATGGTACATATACCCATAAAACATGATCTAGGCCTTGGCATAGTCGAATGAAACTCCACAACACCGAAAAACGCCATGCTGATTGTCGTTTAGGCCGAGCCTACGGCATTTAGGCCGCCGATTTCGCGTGACTAAATCGGGGCCGTTTAGGCTGCCGTTTAGGCCCTGACTACCCCGTTGTCTGTGTCCATGCATACCGATTTCCGAGATTTAGTCAGAGCCTACGAATTTAGGCAGGGCCTACGCGTTTAGGTCGTGTCCATGCATAGGTCCCCTGATTCCGACATACACTGATTACCATACGCAGCCAACCAGAAGCGACGACGCCCAGCCCAGCGCTACCCCATCAAGGCCGGCCACTCTCGCAGACAAGACTGGCAAGGGACATTATCTGCGAAGCGCGTCACCGGGGCGACCGGCCCCACCCAGGGGCACGCAGGGGCGCGGACACGCACGATATGTCACTCGGGTGCCGGCCGGTAGAGAGAGTGTCAACCGTCGATACTTCGTCGGACGCATGATTTGTTTCCCCACTTCAGTTCTGCCCTAGGATCTATGCCTGTCAACATTATGAGGCAGAGTAAATTAAAATACTGTAAAGAGCATTTAACACAAAAGAGAGTGTCGAAACTTCACCCGGGGACGTACGTTTTTGTTTTTGTTTGTGTTTTGTTTTCTGTTCCCCCAGTGTATAGCTGACTCGGTTATGAACTGCGGTTCTTGTAGAGAGTTGTACGAGGGTCATCCCATAAGTTCGTGAATGTGGCGAAATGTGAGCATGCTGGAAAGTCTTATCTAGCTCAGTTTTTCGAAATATCCCCCGTTAGCTTGTATGCAGCTTTCCATCCGTCTGAACCAAGAAGCCACTGCTCCAGCCCACATCGACTTTGGTATACCAGAAATCTGGCCCTCGATAGACGCTCGAGCATCTTCAACTGTTTCAAACGCCTTTCCCTTCAGCTCCTTTTTAACAAGAGGGAATAAAAAGAAGTCACAAGGGGCTAAGTCAGGGGAATGCGGAGGATGAGTGACGAGCTTGGCCCTGGTTTTCTTGTAGAAAGTCCAAAGTTGCAGCAGCCGTGTGAGCACTGGCTTTGTCATGGTGAAGGAGTAGGTGGCGGGTACCTGTCCGTGGGCGCCGTGCACTCCAAGCCTCAAACACCTTGGGCAGGCACGTGTTGATGTACCATTCGGCATTGACGGTCTTCCTCTCCAGAAGTGGTACGGTGGCTACGTGACCAGATTTTGCAAAGAAAACAGCAATCATTTGCTTCGAGACACTTCTCGATCTTTTGAATTTTACAGGGGGGGATTCCGAACACAGAGATGGCACCGTAAAATTCTGTCCAAACTGCCCGAGGAAAGGTTCAAAGTGTCCTTTATCTCATCCTCTGTGATTCGCGGGTTTTCCTTAATTAGGGTCTTGACATCGTTCACGTTCCCATCTGTAGTAACGGAAATTGGTCGTCCGCAACGGTCACTATCTTCTAACGACCTCCTCCCGAACTGGAATTCCTTGAACCACTTGTAGACCATGGATCTCGACGGAGCTTGGTCACCAAAACACCTGGTCAAAATTTCAGAACTTTCCTGGAAAGACTTTCCTTGAATAAAATCGTAATACATCATGGCTCTTAAATCTGTTTGAGAAGAAATTTGCACCTCCTTCTGAAGCATCACCCTTACCCTCCATTTCGTCGCGTAGGGAAAACACGACTGAGAGTAGAAGTCTGAATTTTTGTCTCATAACTATGATGACATTGCTTGTGATGATGACGTAAACATTATTTTTTGATGTCATCTGTTCTTTCACATTCACGAACTTATGGGGTGACCCTCGTATCAGAGTGAATTGCTCCTGCAAACAGCGTATGCTACAAAACACGTGAAATATACGCACACACAGTGTTCATATTGTCCACTAGAAATGCAGTCGATCATCACATCTGCACTATTACACTGTCTCTGCTCTCTGTCTAAAATGGTGGACATGACAGTATGCATTCGGTGTGTGATTAAGAAGAAGAACCACGTCGATATAGGCGTTTTATCCAAATTGCTCAAAGCGTCCCGAGCTGAACCCAACACGCACGCTCACGTGAATCACACGCATGCCCTCACACACGAACCGAACATCAGTCAAACGCATTACAATCACGTGTGAAATAAGCAGCGAAGTGGTGTAATCTGCCCCTGAGGTAGTTCGGGCGACAACCCTAGCTGATTGAAAAGGAGAGGGTAATGTCATGCTTTCTCTGTGTCTGAACACACGCGATAAAAACACGACTTTCTGCCTGTCTCATCGCTATAGCCGTCACTGAGTGTGCATCCCCGATGGCAGTGTACGGCTATGCTCCGTGGGCGTCAGTCGAGATGGGAAAAGAAATCATGCTCCCCGGGACTAAACTCGCCTCGACCGTCTCCCCGGGACTAGCGTACACACAGTGCGGATAATATGGTAACTTGTGCTTTTCCTGTCCCGATTGCCACTCAGGCTGGCTTTGGGAACGACATGTTTGTGACGTAAGTAGGGACAATAGCCGTTAAAATCAACGTTGTGTATTTTTGAGATGGCTCACTCCAAAGTGCTAAGTGTCGTGTTTGGCTACGGAATGTATGCGTTTGGCACTGATGGCATTGCGTGCCGCTTTCCACACAGCGACTGAATTCGCGGGGGAGTAGTGTGGTGTGGTATTTTCAACCCGCCAGTCACACACACACACACACACTGACACACACACACACACACACACACACACACACACACACACACACAGAGAGAGAGAGAGAGAGTAAAAAAAAAAAAAATTAAAAAGATAAATTTCTTCTTTTTCTGTTGCTATAATAAAACGTTTTTTTTCACCTTTTCCTGTCCTTTTCTTATTATTCCGCAGGTTGGAGTTAGAAACCACAACTTGAAATAATCAATATGGGTTAAATTTGATATATTATGGATAAATAATACTGGGTGGGTGGGTGTTTGGGGGTTTAACGTCCTTTTCCACCACATAGGGTGATATCAAGGACGGGGCAACGATGAAAAAGCCAGCACAAATATTTGGCTCCAGCCGGGATCGAACTCATGACCCGAGCATTAGAAGTCCAACGCTCTACCATTCGACCACCCCGGCTCCCCGAAAATAATACTGGATTGTGTCTATTGTGAACAAAATCTGAATATGCATGTGCACTCGAAACACTGCTGTAGAGTTCGTACTATCATGGTTGCCAGTCAGTTATCTACTGGTGCTGGTGGAACTGACTTCCATTGATAAAACTATTCAGTTCTAGCCGGCGACTGAACAGTATTACACCCATGAATGCATGTCTTGCATAAAATTCGTTCTTGCTTCTTTTAAGGCATTTCAAATGGCACGTCTAGGTGTCCGCGTCACTTCCGGAAGCAAGCCGGGCAGGGGACCGGTGTCAGCCAGGGTGGGTCAGTTCTAACACAACAAACGGATGTGACAGAGAAAAATACACACACATTGTATAAAATACAGGATGGTTGACCCAGACATTACATCGCTGAAGCCAGAGTCGGAATCTGAATCAGTTCATCTCTGAAAACAACATGATACAGGCCACACAATACACGCAAAGAAATAGACACTACGAGGCTTATCGGTGCACCTTGTGAAAGTCAGTCCCCACCGCCGGACCGACCACCGGCTGACCGGAAACGGCGCAACCACAACAACAACACGGTTGCCCGGCCCAAGTGGTTCCGGGTTTGTGTACCCAAGACAACCGATACCCGACTGTTAGAGAATCGCCTGGTTTGGCCCAGCTCCCGCTTTGTCTTTGCCATCAAACGCGCTGGTAAAATCTGAATCGTGCCCCTCCCTCAGCGCCTGCTAGTCTGACGAAAACCAAACAGCACAACATCGCTGCGCTCCGGGCGATATTTCGCGATATTTCCCGTTTCTCTGGCTCTGGGATCTGGACGATGAGATGAAGGGGTGGGATACAGAAATTGGAAACACGTTGTTCTATCGGTCTGCTCGGGTGGTTTATAAACTTCTAGCGCCGGGTTGTTAGTTGGGTGAGGTAATTGCGCCCCTAGGGAACGCGACGGGGGGCTAGTTTTGATTGCGAAACTGCAAAGGAAAATCTTGCGAGAAAGTTAATTACCAGGCAAGAGAAGTTTATATCTGCGGATCTTTGGATCTGTGGTAATTATCTTCCAATGTACGAGGAATTTCCACTGAACGTACCTATCGTTAGCAGTTGGGGTACCACGTACGGACACGGCGTCGGTGGCACCCTGTATTATGCGGCCTGTGTGCACTAGTTTGATGAAGTGTTCCGTCAGTTCAACACACTTTGAGCGCCGATGTTTGTCTCTCGTCTTCAGTCTGTAGTGCACTGGTTGGTACTTACTGTGCGAGAAGACGGAGTCGAAGTACCACCCGTCGGGAGGCACCCGATGTTCCCCCAGGTCTATGTTCCCCCAGGTCTATGTTCCCCCAAGTCTATGTTCCCCCAGGTCTATGTTCCCCCAGGTCTGTCCCGTCGCACATTGTTTCGAAATCACGCTAGTTTTTATCTTATCTTGCTAAAGTTGTTTAATGCAGATTTTCAGTGTCATGTATACACAAACTTTTACTGTCTTTAAGAAACGTATGTCAAATGTATAGAAAAAGATAGTTCAATGCTGAACGTAAGCATACTCCGTGCAAGATATTTAGGCCGTGGGCCGCCCTCGGTTTTCGTGTCATAAAATATTTTTGCAATGCAAATGACATTTTCTGGTTTTTATCATCAATAATACACCATAACTAGATAGAAACTGGGAGATCTCAGCTGAAATGTTGCGCACTGGTTTTTAATCGCGGATGAAAGATAATTAGAAAGAGCTTGTAAGGGAGGTAATCGGATTTTACTGAAGAGGCGCCGATTCATTCACTTGATGAATAAATTAATTTTTCGACCAATCAGAAAGAGACTACGCTTGGAAACAAAATGGCTGCCCACGCTTTGTACGGGCGACCAACAGTAGTGAAACAGTTTTCTTTCAGCGAGAAAACGATGCAAAGAGTCTCGGAATGTCGCGAAAGGTGGTCTTTGTTCGTCTGCACTCAAGGAGACGTCGCTCGTCATTCTTTGGAAGCCTTTAGTGACCTCAACGTTGACGAGGCAGGGTTTCACAAGAAATGCTACAATCGATTACAGGCATATCATAGTTCAAGGTAAGTTTCTGCAACTTTTGTTCGTGGTGCTTCGGATTAGGTTTGATTTATTAAATTGAATGAGAAGTTCGTGAAAATAGTATGTAATCACAATGATAATATGAGCATTTTTCAGTGATCTTGATAATTACGTTGCCGGACCTCATAATATAGACAGGTCTAGACTTCTTTGTAGTCACGGTCAACTTCAACGTAGCACGATGAATAGCGTATATTTAAAAAAAAAATAAAAATCGAGAGTTCCACTACTTCCTAGATCAGTACTAATTGAGTTGTTTGGGGAGGGGATCGGGGAGTATTTCAGCTGTGCCAAGCATCCTGCCTAAGGTCACTATATGCCTGTTGCTGGTACAATATTTTTCAGATGAGGCCAACAAGAGGCAACTTTACCATGGGAGCATGTATCTGAGGGAGCAGGTCATGTCAGTGACATCACCAGCAGTATGGCCTGCTGACAGCAAGGATCTCACAACGGAGCATGCTATGGAGATGGTTCTTGTGGGCTTGTTCAATTTATTGGTGTGGATGTGTGGTACTTCTATTAATGAAGTTTGGCTGGACAAATTTGCTGATGTCAGTGGGACTGTAAAGAGAAAGATTCTTGCCACTGCACAAGACATCTTACATGTAGCTAACAGTGCAGATGAAGCTGAGAGCCAGGTGTGTGATGGTGCTTCAGATTGTGACAGTGACACATCAGAGTATGACAGTGATATCTGAGGTGACAGAAATTACTGGTAAAGCCACAGCATTGGGGGCTAAGGCAACGCCAGTGTAAATTCTGACAGTGACGTCTGAGGTATTAACAATTAAAGCCACAATATCTGAGAGTGTGACAACACCAGTTTAAATTCTCACAGACCAGTCAGATGATGAGACAGGGCATTCAGGTGCTACACCAAGAGACCGTGAAAACAGACCATGCAGTTTTCTGCCTTGTATTGTAAGTAATTATGAGCATTACTGTTTCGTTATGCTGTTCAACTTTATCGTTTTAAATACTAATGGCACTGTACTCAGTCAGGAGTTTTTTTTTTTCAGCTTTATTGCATACTGCTGCGTCTCAATCTCCTCATTCCCAGTATAATATATTATGATGTTTGTTGCCCATCTTTACAATAAACTTTGTTGAGTGGTGTCATTTTTTACATCTCAGTATTGGTAAGACCAGACAAATGGTAATTGATTTCAGGGAAAAAAGCCAAGTATGTTGATCCTGTAGATATTAAGGGGGAGGTATTTCAGAGGGTTGACCTATATATTATATACTTGGGGGTGATTATTGACAGCAGACTGAACTGGAATGCTAACACTGATCATGTGATAAAGAAATCTCAATCCAGACTGTACTCCTTGAGGAAATTACACTCTTTTGATGCTAGTGAGAAAACTCTGAACATGTTTTACACACATGTATGTATACATGTCCATTGTACTTTTTGTAGGCAGTGTCCTCTTCTTGGGCTGTGTCTGTTGGGGTAGTCAGATCTCAAAACAGGACAGGGGTAGAGTGGACAAAGTTGTAAAGAAAGCTGAGTCAGTGGTGGGGAAACCCCAGAAGAGGCTTGAAGTGATAATTTATTATAAGAGACTTGAGAAAAAAACATCTCTGTCATGTCCAGTGTCTGACAGTGACACCCCCTGTTCAGCCTCATCGAGGGCCAGAGAAGTACATTCAGTGGGAGAATAATTACTCCTGCAAGCCAAACTTAAAGGCATAGGAGATCTTTCTTGCCTGAAGCTACTAAAGCGTTTAATTGATGATTAGAACTTAGCTTTGATCAGATAACTGTAGGTCTTAGTCTGTTTTCAGAGCGTGCCGTCCACTACCTGTTGCTGCTGTACAGTGTGCTGCTAAAGTGAAATAACCCCTGTTGTGGTTGTGTTCTCAAAGTATTCTAACAGTTTTAGTTCTTTTTATATTATGTTTGAAATTATGAGGCAAGATGACTAGTGCATTGGAAATCCGAATGTATTTCACCAGGTGATGTATGGCGTGGAGGTGTGGAGTGTACGACTATGGCTGAGTGTGTGTGCGCATGTGATATATGTGGATGAGCAGATAAGTGTGCAAAGCATGGTTGATTTTATGTGGAGATTTTGTTTTTGTGATGGACTAAATTATTTTGAATTACAGTTTTCTTCTTAATCATGAAATTCATAACAGTATTTCTGCCAGGAGTGTATTTGATGGGTGTATGAGTGAAGAGTGCGTGGATGCATGGTGTAAATTACATAGGCGTACACCAGTAGATCAGTGCCTATGATGAACTATAGTAGTATCCCCTGAATTGTAGATTTGTTTTTAATAATGTAATTATAATACGTAGCTTCACTATGTAGTATGTATTATGTGTGCAGGTTATTTCACTTTGTGGTGTGTGGCATGGCGGTATGCATGAGAAGAGTGTATGCTATGATAATGGATAAGTCACTTAAGTGTGTGGATGCATATATATATATATATATATGTGATGGGTGGACGCGCGTGTGGGTGCATGGCTGATTTCTTCATGGAGATTTTGTTATTGTGTCATAATAGTTGTACTGTGTATTATGTGATCAAGAGCTGTACACGATAAATTTTCCTGAGGGGATTAATAAAGTTCTTATCTTCTTATTATCTCTCTTATATTTTTCCTACCTGCAAGTAACCTTAACTGCCAAATTTGTTTACTAATCATGTATAGTTTATATTGTCATAGGCAAAAGGGACAAGACAGATTGTTTTGAATAGAATAGTGCATCATTTGCAGCCACAAAACATCACAGTATTAATACTTCTTATGAAGGGTCATCACAGACTTGTCCCTCATTTTCTGAAGTAGTGCGCATACTTACGTTTGGGATCTCTTCAGATTTGAAATCAGCGTGAAATTTACATTTAGGGACACTTAAAATTTAGTGATTCCCACAAATTTGAAAAAAACTCAAAAACTAGGCCTTTTAGAGGCCTCTGGCCCACGGCCTAATTGTTCAGTGACCTTTGCAAGCAATACAAGGTTTTCTATGAGTATAATATTTTCAGTTTGTTTCAGTGAAATTAACATAAACAGAGTGTTTTAAACTCAGTTACGATCTGGGCGTTCTCATGAAGTCTGTGGCATGTACTTCTATTTATGTACTCAAATTCTCTCTCTCTCTCTCTCTCTCTCTCTCTCTCTCTCTCTCTCTCGTTACCTGTTTCCCCCAGGTCTATGTCCCGTCGCACACTGGAGGAACATAGACCTGGGGGAACATAGACCTGGGGGAACATAGGCCTGGGGGAACATAGACCTGGGGCAACATAGGCCTGGGGGAACATAGACCTGCTCCCCCCCCACCCCCACCCCCCCCCCCCCCCCCCCCCCGTGTGGCCAGTGGCCAAGTATGAACACAGATCGATCAGGGGGCGGAATGGCCCTGTTAAATAAATAAATCAAAGAAAAAACTGGCAGATTCAATCAGTGCGAGCGACGGCAACCGAAGTCACAGTGTTGCATACGGTTACTTCCACTGGTTCCTGTGTGTCTCAGGTAGACATATAGATGAGTGACTACAAGAGTAAAGTAATGTTTTGAAACAAGTTCGCTATTCGTTCTTCAGTCTCGGCGAGACCTTGAATATGTCAGTGTGTATGTGTGTGTGAATGTGTGGGTGTGAGGGGGGGGGGGAGAAAACCAAAAGGGAAGGAGGGAGGGAACCGGAAGGAATGAAGGGTGACACGCCCTGATCATATCCCTATTACGTCTTGCTGAAATCAAAACTGAGAAATCTGCATCAGTGGTGCTGGGGGACGGTAACGGAGAGAGAGGAGTGGAGGGGGGTGGCGGTGGCGGGGGAGGGAGTGGAAGGGTAGAATTGAATGTTAAAAGGGAGGGTGGTAGTAGCTAGGGGAAAACCCGATTCAAACATGAAACAGGTATCGAGGCGACTGAGACTGAGCCGCTGCGGGAAATTTTGTCTCCGAGTCAACAATCGGTTCGAGCCAGACGCCACCAAGCCCCCTTCTCTCCCTTCACGTCCCCTGCAGGGTCGGCAAACTAAACAAGCAATCCGGGGCATCTGCACACGGCGCTGTTCACTCAGTCTAATCGGAACTATACTCACGACGGACGTAATAGGCACAGTTCTAAGCGCCACGGATGCTTTGCCTCGGTTTGTCTAAACTGATGAACATCGGAAACACGATGTTCCTGGTGCCGCACACGACTGGTTTTGGGATGGTAGGTGGATTTTGGTGGGGCATTGTTCTGATTCGTTCGTTGAGTGGCGGCTCAGTGTGTGGTTCAGTGTTTTCGTTTGATGTCAGGTGTGTCTCTGTGACTGAACTACATGTAACTGAAATGGGAACAAGAAAAAGGACACAAAATATTCGTGTGTGTCTCTGTGACTGAACTCAGTAACGGAAATGGGAACAAGAAAAAAGACACAAAAGTTTCGTGTGTGTCTCTGTGACTGAACTAACTGAAATGGGAACAAGAAAAAGGACACAAAATATCCGTGTGTGTCTCTGTGATTGAACTAACTGAAATGGGAACAAGAAAAAGGACACAAAATATCCGTGTGTGTCTCTGTGATTAAACTAACTGAAATGGGAACAAGAAAAAGGAGACAAAATATTCGTGCGTGTCTCTGTGACTGAACTAACTGAAATGGAAACAAGAAGAAAGGACAAAAAATATTAGTGTTTGTCTCTGTGACTGAACTAACAGACATGGGAACAAGAAAAAAGGACACAAAATATTCGTGTGCGTCTCTGTGACTGAACTAACTGAAATGGCAACAAGAAAAAAAGGACACAAAATATCCGTGTGTGTCTCTGTGACTGAACTAACTTGAACTGAAATGGGAACAAGAAAAAGGACACAAAATAAACGTTCTTGGGATATCTCAGTTCCATGTATGACACTGCTTTATCCTTATTCGCATCTCAGTAGTTCGATTGATTGATTGATTGATTGATTGATTGATTGATTGATTGATTGATTGATTGATTGATTGATTGATTGATTGATTGACGTGGAGACTGATCAAGTTTTGGATATTGTTTTGCAATTTGTATGACGAGAGGAGGTGAACCGTGACAGCCGAGGTAGTCCAACGTTTGGCTATCAAAGCTCGGGTCGTGGATTCGAAACCTGGCTGCTCGGGTCGTGGGTTCAAATCTCTCCCTACCCCCCCCCCCCCCACCACCACCACCACAAAAAACACCACCAAAAAAAAAAAAACCCAACAACAACAACAAAAAAACCAGAAGAGTAACAAACAACAACATAATCTCGGCTACGCCACCAAACCTTACTTCCCATTAGACAGCAATTGAATGATGATAATAATAATAGTAATATACAACTAATCCTCATTCTCTATGATCCGAAAATCACCCATTGAAACATTTCCTCACCCAGGTATCTTTTGTTTCTCATGCACCCTGTTTTCGCCGTATCTCCGCTTTGTTCCTGTTTCATAACAACGCCAATCCACGGCCAAAACGCCCCAGTTCGGTAAACAAGGCTGCTTGTGATTGGATGAAACGGAAACCGGAAGAGGACGGGTACGATGAGGGCTCCTGTGTGTGTGTTATGAAAAATAATATTCATTGGAGAGATACCTCTTGATATGCGGCGGGGAAATCTGTGTGAAGAACTTTGATTCAGCCCGTTGGAAAGGGGGGCAGGGGTGAGGGAGGAGTGGTGGAGAGAGAGAGAGAGAGAGATAGAGAGATGATGATGATGATGATGATGGAACTTTATTTATCAACGGTAAAAGTTTTGACAGAAATTCGCCAGTTTGCAAACTTGCCGTTGCTAATACTACAGAGACTATCTACTGAGGAAAAAAATGGAGCAAAATATAAAAGAAAAAAATTCAACACAGAGAGAGAGAGAGAGAGAGAGAGAGAGAGAGAGATGTTTTAGGATGGCAAACATCCAAGCTGATAGAAGTACATGTTCTGCCATCAAACGGTATAAAGGCCTATGTGGTTATCAATTCCGTGGCGCTTTGGTCTTGTCACCACAATGTCTGTAGTTCATTTTTAATTCGCGTTTTGATTAGAGGGTATCATAATTATACGTTCACCATGTTACCGTGCAATTAAATAAAAGCAAGACAAGTCCTTATCAAAACAAATTCTAAAATTAAAAAAAATCCTGCAATACCGGATTCAGAGCATCAAGCTGAAACTACCGTGCTATGTAACTTGTGCAACTGCTTTTCAATGAATTCTCAGACCTTTCACCGGTTCGGTCAAAGTTTATAACGAGTGTGTGTCTCTGTGTGTCAGTGTGTGTCTGTGTCTTATGTGTTGTATGATTATGTTTGTTCTACGTGATATTCTTTAGAGTAATATGATATGTCCGTTTATGTAGGTCTGTTGTCCATAAATGTTTGTTGCATGTATATGTATATGTCCCAAAAACAGAAATAAAAAAAGAGTTTATACGAGAAAGGGCTCATAGCGCAGCAAAACATGGGCGGGAGAATGTTGGAAGATTGTTTTTCTCCGTAATAACGGGGTATGAACTAATTATTGGATAGACCGGGACGGTCGGTGGTCTAGTGGTTAAGACTTCGTCACCGGCCGATGCGAGAGGTCAGGATCGAGTCCCACACGGCGGGACAAAGAATTCTTTCTTCTCGTATGCGGCACCCGTTTATTCGGGCCGATCGTCGGGGGTTCTCTCCGGGTACGTCACCTTCCTTCCCCCTCTCCTTTGGAAACGTTCAGCCCACAAAATTTGAATATAAATGCAGTTCTAAATTCCCAAACTTTAATTGCTTCTTTTTAAGACACAAAACTGCAAGTCAGTAGTCAAATTATTGAGAGCTGACCATGAGCGTTGTGTTATTTACAGGTGGTTCTGATCCTATGGTGAACAAAACTATTCTGAATCAGAATCAGATTTGTTTATTCATAGGCCTTAGGCCCATTCAAAGTTTAGAATGACATCCGGACATTTTTATACACATCAGATACGTGGGTGGGTGGGTGTTTGGGAGTTTAACGTCCTTTTCCACCACATAAGGGTGATATCAAAGACGGGGCAACGAGTAAAAAGGCCAGCACAAATATTTGGCCCCAGCCGGCGGGATTCGAACTCACGACCCGAGCCGGCATTGAGAGTCCGACGCTCTACCATTCGGCCACCCCGGCTCCCCTTATACACATCAGATACAAATACACTGACACAATACATGTACAAAAACTAACCATAGTGCAAAATAAAATATATCAACTCAGCTGAGCAACTGTTGTCTTTTTCTTAACGCTAGAAAAATATATAATGCCAAGTTCTTTAACTAGCCATTAACAAAGTGAGTCGAAAGCTCCTTGGGCGGTTACCGTATTTTCTAGGAATATAAACCGGGTACGTATGTCAGAAAGACTGGGACAGTATAAAAGAAAATGTAGCTCGTCCTCAATACCACTCTGACACAGTGGACATAATTTACTCAGGGGTTCAGCTACAGCATTACGCAGATTATGAACTTTTATCGGTGAAACGCCAAACCTGAACTGACCTTATCAGCCCAAGTTCGAAGGAGAGAAAACTGGCGGTGTTACTGACACAAACTAAGACCTGTCTCGCTCAAAAACTGAACCTCAAGGAGAAAGGGTTAGGAGAGAAAACTGGCATTGTTACTGACACAAACTAAGACCTGTCTCGCTCAAAAACTGAACCTCAAGGAGAAAGGATTGGGAGAGAAAACTGGCATTGTTACTGACACAAACTAAGACCTGTCTCGCTCAAAAACTGGCAGTGTTACTGACACAAACTAAGACCTGTCTCGCTCAAAAACTGAACCTCAAGGAGAAAGGGTTAGGAGACAAAACTGGCAGTGTTACTGGCACAAACTAAGACCTGTCTCGCTCAAAAACTGAACCTCAAGGAGAAAGGATTGGGAGAGAAAACTGGCATTGTTACTGACACAAACTAAGACCTGTCTCGCTCAAAAACTGAACCTCAAGGAGAAAGGATTGGGAGAGAAAACTGGCATTGTTACTGACACAAACTAAGACCTGTCTCGCTCAAAAACTGAACCTCAAGGAGAAAGGATTGGGAGAGAAAACTGGCATTGTTACTGACACAAACTAAGACCTGTCTCGCTCAAAAACTGAACCTCAAGGAGAAAGGATTGGGAGAGAAAACTGGCATTGTTACTGACACAAACTAAGACCTGTCTCGCTCAAAAACTGAATCTCAAGGAGAAAGAGTTAGGAGAGAAAACTGGCAGTGTTACTGACACAAACCAAGACCTGTCTTGATTAAAACTGAACCTCAAAGAAACACCAGTTACGGACAGTACTCATGCGGTTGTTGTTGTCGTTGCTGTTGTTAATATAGGCTAGGTTTCACTGCCTATCACGCCTGAATTTTTGTTTCTCAGTTCTGAAAACCGAAACACACAGCGACAATGTGCCCATGGAGTATTTTTTTCTTTTCCGGTAGTGCTGGAAACTTAAGGAAAGAACATGAACACGCATCAAAGAAAACTACACATAATTATACAGGTTTCTTGGGTAGAGATAAGACAAGAATAAAAAATAAAATTACAACGCGAGTAAAGAGAAAAAGAAAACGATGAGATGATAAACTGACAAGCAAAGCAGGGAGAAAGTCACAGAAGAAACTGTGACCAGCCCTATACTGAATAACACATGAACAAGCACTTAGGTAATGGGCAACAACAACAAAAAGTTTCGTCAGAAAATTTGAGGGAGAACATATTGAAAAGCACCAGAAAGCAAGAACTGACAGGAAAGACGAAAAACAAAGTGACTACAAACCGGAAAAAGAGAGAGAAAAACGGAAACCGTCCGACAAACCAGCCGCCTTTAAAAAAAAAAATGCAGGGAAAATGCGAAAGAGTGCGAAAACATTCAGAAACACCTCAACAGAACAAGTAGCGGTGGTCCCGGCACCTGTCATTTGTGACACGAGCTGGCAGGCACATCAAATTCTCGTCTGCCGAGAGCTGTGTTGATTTTACCGCCCTCCAATCCCTGGTCCTGGCTGGCACGGGGTGGGCGGAGCTTAGCGCATCTCCGGCTGCCAGTCATCTCTTGTGGAAACGTTTCTCGCGGCGCGCTGCTCGAGAAGGTAACAACCTTGTTTCATCTTCGGACAAGGCGCGCGCGGGGTTGGGGGGCGTTTCCGAGGAGGGAGAGAGAGTCAGAGAGTGAGAGCGCGGGTGAGATAGAGCGAGAAGAAACTTGTACTGACTGCGCGGAGAAGGAGAAATGTCGAGGAGGGCTTCTAGGTGGCACTAAAGTGGAGGAGAATTATCCAAAACTTTGTACCACCGGCGGCGAGATAGACGGAGAGAGACTGAGGGAGAGTGGGGGGAGGCCGGAGGAATCTTGAAGTGGAAGAGCGGTTAGAGTTGCCACTCCGGTGTTGAGCAGTTGACACGTGCGCCACACTGCGGCATTGTGACTCAGGCCACCTCGGCCAAGTCTTGAAACGGTGACGACAAGAAGAGACGGTGAAAGTTGACTGTGCAAGTGTGTCTTGTCTTCCGTCTTCAGTTCAAACTGCCTGAGGAGACGGATCCTCATTTCAGTTCTTGTCGTCAGTTAAACAAGACACTTAATTAACACCTCTGTCTGACCTCAGACGCAGATGCAGTCTGAAAACTGAACATCAGTCCCGTCGGCTCGATACTTCTACAAGTGTTGGAGACTTCTTTTACGACAGTTTTCGCTGTGCTTAGTAGGTGTGTTACCAAGTTTTTCATATCACAAACCAGTCCTGGTGCTGCGGTTTACTTGGGAGTTTCGTCAGTTCAGTTTACCCTGAAGACGACAGAACTTTTTGTACTGTTTGTTCCGCCACTGAGACCGTATTCCCATTCTTCTGACAACACTACACCATTGACTCCAAGACAAATTCCGTCAGTTTATGCATATTGGCCGAGACGCCATTTTCCCTCCAGAACTCACCTGTGCAAAACTGATTATTTATTCGGGCCAGATGGATTAAACACTGCACTGAATTAAGTGGACAGCACAGCTGAACTTGACTGTCTATGACTTCTTGTGAATTTCTTTTTTCTGACAGCCCTTGGACCGGACAGTTCTGAATGAGGACAGCAGTGGTCAGACCGCAAGCTAATCACACAATCAATACACACAACTTGAAGTTCAGCAGTGCCTGGACGACCGTCAAAGGCCACAACAAGAAACTGGGACAATGTTTTCTTTCAGTTTCTGATCCACCATGCCTGAAAAATATTGACGTCAAACTAATTTCAAAGGCTGTCACCTCTCGGCTAACTAAATTATTTTGACAATTATTGACAGCTGTACGGAAGGACAACTACCATTCAAAAACACCACGCCAAACTCAATGACAATTTTCAGTATTGGCGTCAAAAATGATGATTAAATCATTTGACGTTGATTGGCTGTTGTAGAACTACACCTACTTGCCAAAAACACCAGGACGAAGCAGTGAGGTATTTTTATAAAAGAAAATTACGTACAACCATGATGAACAGTATTCACGCGCTGTACCCGATGACGGAGAAAGGAGCGCGGAAGCCCAAGTGCGCAAGATGTCGCAACCACGGCATGGTGTCCTGGCTGAAGGGGCACAAGCGACACTGCGCCTACAAGGACTGCACCTGTCCCAAGTGCAACCTGATCGCGGAGAGGCAACGTGTGATGGCGGCCCAGGTGGCGCTCAAGAGACAGCAGGCTGCCGAGGACGCCATCGCTCTGGGACTCAGGGCCTGCGTCTCGGAGACGGGTCTTCCAGTCATGACCCAGGGTCCTCTGTGGGGTCCCGGGACGGTGACTCCTCCCAGGGTCATCCCCACCAACGGTCTGGGTGGTGGATGCGGAGGTGGAGGTGTTGGAGGTGTCGGAGGTCAGCGTGGTGACAGCGATGTATGTGATGATGACGACAACGACGACGCTGCAGGTAATTTGACGTCTGTGTCACGAGTTAATAGTCAGAATAATAATGTGTATTGTGTAGGCACTTTACCCAGTTTTTAGAACTGGCTCAAAGCACCGCTGAACCCAACACGCACGCTCACGTGAATCACACGCATTCATTCACACCCGGGGACAGGAACACATTACAGTCAGTTGCTGCGAAGGGTCAGTTCAGCAATTTAAGTTTTGGAATGGTGCCATAATTATACGAGAGAGAAAGAAATCTTGTCATAGGTATTTTGACGTCTGTGTCGCCGGTACTTGTGGCTGTGATAACTGTTTGCTGTCCTCATAGTTCATACTGTTGTTGGCGTGTCTGTTGTACGGACTGTGTCCTTTGATAAGTTCGACTGCAACTGGTGGAGCAGCTTGAGAAAGGTGCGAGTTAAAACGTTTCGCTAATAACTAACTAATAAAGTGACTTCAAATGTGTTCAGCCTAATGTCTTTGACATTGTTTGCGATCATAACTTTTGCAGCCGCCGCACCCCGCCCCCCCCCCACCCCCCCCACCCCCCCCCCCCCCAAAAAAAAATAAATAAACAAAATAATGAATTAATAAATTAAAAAGAATAAAATAATGTCTCCAGATAACAAACCTACATGCATGGGCTATACTTGGCGCGGAGTCCAAACATTAATCGTCCAAACTGACAAACCTAAAGGCTTTCCTTACCAGCAAAAATAATATTAATGTCGAAGTTTCTGCTGATGCTGTCATTCATGTCAGTGCAAAGTGATGGTGAGCTAATGAGTTGAGCAAAAATAATAATGATGTCGATGCCTCTGCTGATGCTGTCATTCATGTCAGTGCAAAGTGATGGTGAGCTAATGAGCTGAGTTGAGCAATGTCAGAGTTGTTCGAGTCCTTCCTGTCTCGTACATGCGAGAAAATCTCCGTTGAAACAAGTATTGGATCCGGCATTTTGACTCGTGTTTACTCTCACATTAATTCACCACTGACACAAACCGTGCACAATTTGTTCTGTAGTTCTTGCACAGTAACCGCCATTTGCGTTTAATTTATACTTACGGAACGGAACAACAGAGAGGATAACGGGTTTTTTTTTTTTTTCTTCTTCTTTTTTTCTTCTTTTTTTTTTTTTTGCGAGGATCGGGTTTGGTGGGTGGTGGTGGTGGTGGTGGTGGTGGTGGTGTGTGTGTGTGTGTGTGTGTGTGTGTGTGTGTGTGTGTGTGTGTGTGTGTGGAGGGGGGGGGGAGGGGCAGGTTTTCTATCCGATGTGTTTGAATTTTATCAAGCTGAGTATCTATGCAGTAACTTGATGGGTTGTATAATTCTTACATCCCACAAGAGGATCAAGTGCAATATTTGACAATATCATGCGCGCATGCTGCATAATTATATAATTTACCGACTTAGTATGGACATTTAAACAGTTCAGTGCCTCTCTGAATTACATAATAAACACATATCAGTGACGCCAAACACACAATTTTCCTCCGTGTTTTAAACAATGCACAATACTTTTTATTTATATTATTATTATTATTATTGTTGTTGTTGTTTCCGCTCCTCAGAGTAATTGCTGTCCCTTGTTGTTTCTCGAGATTATTTTTATACTCAGTTCTGCAAAATAAAGTTTGGTAAAACAAAGGGATACTACTTTTAGTACCAAAATAAATAAATAAATAAATAAAATGCGAAGAGAGGGTAAAATTGAATAAGACAGAAGGAAAACCCCTTTCCTGTGAAAAGATCAGTATCTATTTTTTAATTTATTTGCAACTGCGGTGTAGCCAACCTTGATGAAAATACTTGAAGAACATGTATAAAATGTATTTAATCAAACAAAATAAAAAAAACAGCAAAATCCGGTTGTGCTGAATTTTTTTTATCTTTAATTTTTTTTTTAACGATTGAATATCTGCAAACGCGAAAAAGAGAATGGTGATCTGAATCAGTACCGCTTTAATGATTATTCCGCTCACTACTCGCACACTGGAATAGTACGCTGAAAGTGGACGACGTCAGTTATGACAATTTTTTTTTTAACAGGAGTTTCCGTTAAAACTGAAAAATCGTGAACATCATGATGATATAAGCACTACAGAAGGCAGATAATGTAAAAAAAAAAAAAATAAAAATCCTCGATTAAACTCAAAGAGAGAGAGAGAGCGTACTGTATGTTACAGAAAGGGAATACATTCTTTACACATACCCTGTACTCCGACTATAAAACTAAATCAGCCGGCAGACAGTTAAATTTCTAGACAGGAGGACTGCCTCTCAGTCACTGAATTTACGTGTTTCTGACACGCCCCTCAAGAAAAAAAAAAGGGGGGGCCGGGGTGGCCGAATGGTAGAGCGTTGGACTTTCAATGCTCGGGTCGTGAGTTCGAAACCCGACTGGGGCCAAATATTTGAGCTGGCCTTTTTCTCGTTGCCCCTTCTTTGATATCACCCACACGTGGTGGAAAAGGACGTTAAACTTTCAAACACCCACCCAACAACCCGTGTCTTGAGACTGAGTGCACTGTACAGCATTTACTTTTAATCCTGTTAAGTTCTTCATAAACAAACACCCACCCACCCCTCAAGGGGACCAAAAAAAAAAAAAAGAAGAAGAAAAAAAAAAGGAGAACAATTCAGCCTCACTCTTAACACTCGCTGTGACCCCCCCCCCCCCACCCCCCAACCCCACCCCCTCTCCCGACTGACACTTCACCACCACCACCAACCCACCCCCCCCCCCCCCACCAAACACACCACCCTCAGACCCTCATAAAGAACTGTCAATGTCTTATCTCTGCGATCTTTATGACACACAGAATCGATACACAGGTAAACTAAAACTGGAGCCTACGAGAAAAAAAAAGTGAAGACAGTTTCTGTTAAAAACTATACTATTGCCTGCCACCCACTGCTATTCACTCGATCATGTAACCATGAAATATGATACCTCGTTGAACACAGGATACGTTTTAGCGAGTTCGCGTCAAAAACAATGACGCCAGCTTGGGAATCAGTCTTTGCAGAGCGCACACAAACTTTTCTTCAAGAGCTACGGCTGTCGGGGTCTTTAGTTACAAGAAGTCTGCGTTTGTCATGAAGAGGTCTTTACGTACAGTAAACTGTTTTAGTCTGAGTGGACGGGAATTTGAAATTCGAAAGTGAAACACTAATAAAAGACGCTACAGAAAAGCAGAAATGAAAATGGAGGAAATTAAGGTAGGGGGATGATGTTTTCCAACGATGGCGGGCAGATTAAACATGGGTGCGTGTTGTATGAGCTGTTTTGCGCAGGAAAAGAACAATGCTACTATTCTTCGACACAACTTTTATTGAAAATTATTTCAATTGACAGAAAACGGGCAGAGAGAGAGAGAGAGAGACTCAAATTCTTTATAATTTAGGCCATCGACCCGTCGACAACTGATTGGGTTCGGGAGCTGTTCCCAGCAGAACAGCACATGGAACTGCAAACAGAGAAAACAATTATGGAATATACTCATCAACAAAATACATAGGTTCTGCCACTTAAACCTGTAAAGAAAAAGTCTGTTCTGTTAATACGTTCATAGGTATATGAAAGAGAGAGGGGGGGGGGGGGCTGTAACTTTTGTTTTTGGCGTTACCAGTGTTGAAAGCGTTAGACCTCTAAACATTGAAACGTCAGTCACTTTGAGGGCGTGTGTTTGTTTGTTTGTTTGTTTGTTTGTGTGTGTGTGTGGGGGGGGGGGGGGGCCTACTCGTTTCACGTACAATGTAGCGCTCACAGTTTGTCCGTGTTCCAGACCTTTCTCAGAAAACAGAAAGAAATACTACGTTAAAGTGCATACAAGCTGAATAGCATAATTACAGTATTACATGTTAAGCCTTACAACAGAACTCAGAGTTCACAGACAACCGACTCTTTCAAACAGAGGTGGGTGGGAGGATGTTTGGGAGTTTAACGTCCTTTTCCACCACGTGTGAGTGTTGCAAAAGACTCGACGGGGCAACAAGAAAAATATTTTGCCCCAAGCCGGAGTTCGACTAACAGTACACTGGGTGCACAGTGGCAAAAGCATTGGGAGGAAGCATAAACAAATTTGCTTTAGATCCAACAAGCAACACGAAAGCGTGGTTAAAAAAAATGAAAGAGAAAGATAAAGAGAAACAGAGAGAGAGAGAGAGACAGGAAGACACAGAGAGAGCCGGGGGGGGGGGGGGGAGACGCACAAGCGCACTACACACCCATCAAAAAATTCCTATGCATAATTTTTTTCCTCGAAGCTTTCCCCAACAGCGACAAAGTTTGTCCCGTGCTCTTTAGAAATGGTGTTTGTCTTGGGCCTGGTGGTCTAAGTGCTCTCAAAGGTCCCGAGAAGTCAGATACACGACAGTCGCCCAAGTCTTGTCAACACGTTGAAAGCGAGAAGAGTCTCCATACTGTGGGTCACCCAGCTTCATATAACGCCAATGGCGTCAGGCTGCCACCTCATAAGCGGATCCTCGCGCTATATAACTCAAGCCAAAGGGGGAGGGCGACAGGGGAATTTATTGAATTAATCTTCCAACAGCCTGACTCCCCACCCCCACCTCAACATCCCCCCCTCCCCCAAGAAGAAAAAATATAGATAAACAAAAAACCAAGACAAACTGTAATTGCGTGGTACGTAAATTTAGGCGCTTATCTGATCTGGGTATTTCCACATCCAGAGAAGACCAGACGGATTGCACCAATCTGCTTCAGATTTTTGTCATTTTTGTTGTTGTTTGTTTTTAACATTTCTGACACATCTGCTAAGAAGCTCAGTGGGCAATTAGGTGGGTTTTTTTGTTTGTTTGTTTGTTTGTTTTGGTTTTGGTGGTGGTGTTGTCGTCGTTGTTGTTTGGTTTTTGTGCTCTTTTATTTTGTCGCACTCGTGGATATATTTCGTTTGGCCGTTTGGCTCCTAATGTCCTCAAACTCTGGCCCATCCGTAAAAGTACTTTCAAGTTTTTGTTTGTTTTTTGTTGTTGTTGTTTTTAACAGTATGATTTGAGGACCAAAAACAGTTACCTTGGAAAAGACAGTAGAACAGCTAACCTTACTTTACCACGCCTTCCCTCCTTTCACGCCGGATCGGATCCGCGACTGCAGGATAATGCATATTAATGTAGGAACACTTAACTAACGTGAGCCTTGTGGCGCCTGGCATAGACGGATTGGGGAGTGAGGTCGGTATAACAGTCCTTTAATTGTGTCAAACCCTGCTAACGTGTTTACAGTCGAAAGTGAAGTGTCAACAGTGTCGCCCGTATTGCCACCCTTTTCTGTGTCGTTCTTTGGGGTCAGTCGAGCCCTCGCTAGAATATTAATCTTTCCGTATGACTGAAACGGGCTGAGTCCAGTTTTGCTAAGCTAGCTTATGTTTTGGAACAGTTTCGCGTGTGAGTGCGCCTGTACCTTGATAATTAGTACAGCTCTTAATGCGATACAATGTTATTTTTGCAATGTGCGCGAGCAGTCGAACCTTCAAGTTCTACGACTGTTGTTACACTACTGGGGCGCGCGGTGTGGTCATCGAGTACGCTTCTGCTGGCTCAGTGCCAGCATTAGAGACCAGCTATTTGTGCTGGCCTTTTTCTCGTTGCCCCGTCTTTGATATCACTCTTACGTGGTGGAAAAGGACGTTAAAATCCCAAACACCCACCTACCCGCTAGCAATGGAGACGCTGTCACTGTCCAGATGTCTACGTGGTATGATGATAGATACCACGAAAACAGTTCAGGGCCCGTATGTAGAACTCGAGGTTAATTTAACCCACTGCTACGGGCCTAACCCAGACTAGGACAAAAGAAACCCCAAAACAAAATTAAATTTAAAAAAAAGGAGGCGAAGAAAGAAAGACAGAAATCCTTCTATAACGGCATAGGCACCTTGCTGGAATGGACCCGCTTCCTGAATTAAAACAAAAAAAACAACAGAAAATTTAACCCTAGGGCTAGTTTAGTTCGAGGTTAGACTCTAACCCGGGGCTAAACTCCCTAACCCTGACTTTTACATGCGGGCCCAGAACGATCTGTGTGCAAGGTATGAATGTATTTATTGCTATGAGTGTTACCATGAGGATGCTATCTGAAATATGACATTTGTATGAAATGAATGTTTTCGTCTTTTATAAAATGGTCGGGGAAGTTTGTTTGACTGTTGTTCCATTTGTGTCTTGTTTGGAGTGAAGAAGTTTAGTCATGTACACAAAAGTAAACTTTGATGGTAGAGCATCAAAAGTGGGTCAGAGATATCAACAATCTGCAACGACTTCCACGCGATAAATAAATACATAAATAAAATAAATAGTTTGACGAGTTGCGATTCGACTCTCAGTGTATGCTGCCGCTCTTTTGTACACACTGACGCAGCAAACGGTCAGGCATAGCACGTGAAACACGGACTCGTTCTGCGTGAAGCTGAAAATTATCCTTTGTAGTTCTGTCACAACGAGATCGATCTGGCGGTCAGAATATTTGCGTAGAAATAAAACACCAGGCAAAAAAAATTAGTTAAACGCGCTATGTCCATGTTTACTAAGATTGCAGATTATTATTATTATCAAGATGAAGAAAACCTGTTTAAAAGGGATTTTTTTTTTAACTGTACGACAAATTCATTGAAATTACATGTAGTACATATATAGCGGCTGAAAACGGGTGTGCTTTTTCAGTGTTGGATTGGTGTGGTGGTACAGATTGGGAGTATGGGAGAGTGGAGGGATGGGTGGAGAGGGTGATCATACATCTTACTATCTCCATTGATTGCTTTCAGGGTCAGTTTAATGTCAGAAATAAAAATTTTGTTTTGTTTTTAAAAAAAAACTGTGCGACAGTAGTTTTCCAGTTGCAAATTAAGATTTTCACCTGGAAGTATAAGAAGTCTTTCATTCCCTCAGCAGTATCTATTTTAAACTCATGACTGTGTTTACTGCCCGTTCCCAGTATGTATAGATTTTATTTGTTGAGATTTTCAAAACTGTGCTTACTCCTCAGCTGTGTCATGTCCGCTATGCCTTGCCATCTTTTAGTTTAGATTTCTTAGTTTAGTTGCATAGACTTGGACATCACACATTACTTTAGGATCTGTGTTTAATATGTATGAATTTATATGTCTAGATAAATTATTGTGTGTGTGTGTGTGTGTGTGTGTGTGTGTGTGTGTGTGTGTGTGTGTGTGTGTGTGTGTGTGTGAGCCAGAAGAAAATTTTCTGCCATCGACAGACAATAAAGTTATATTAAATTGAATTGAATTGAATTGAAAAAAAGCTTTCCACACAAGCTTGTGTTATTTTTCATGTCTGGCATCACTTCCTGTGTTTCTGCACGCAGACCTTTTGGTCAAACAAAGAATAAGAGGGGATGGAGGCTTGATATAAGTGTATACGTCTGTAGCACGTTTCTATTAATTAATCAAATAAATTATCATTATCATTTTGTTTGTTTGTTTGTTTGTTTTTTTAATATTACGCGCGAGTTCAGTTGTCTGAATTCCAACTTCTGTTGATAACCACAACTCCAATTTTAAAATTACAGAACTGACTAGCCAAATCTTACATCACATTTGAATCCAGGTACAGACTTTTAAAAAACTTGGTTTCAACCGTCCGTGATTACCAAATACCTACACGATGCAAACACGTAGTTTTGTTGTATAGTCATTGCCGATTATGCCATTATGTCGTTGGTTATGTCTTCTCAACGCATAAAAAGGTACCTCTTGTCAATGTGCACGGCCGGACTATGTTTTGTCTACTCTCCCATTCCCACCGCCCCCACCCCCCTTTGAACCGGGAAGCCGTGATACCCGAATGGTAGAGCGTTGGACTCTCAAGTCGAGTCGTGAGTTCGGGTCCCGGCTGGGGCCAGATATTTGTGACGGCCTTTTTTCTCGTTGTCCCCGTCTGTGATATCGCTCTTGCGTGGTGTTAAAGGACGTTAAATTCCCAAACACCCACCCACCTTCCCTCGCCTTGTACCCCCTCCCCCCCCCTCCCCCATGCCTGCATTTACCTCTCAGAGTATAATTTCTGAATCACCGCCAGTGCTTACAACAGATTTTCCTGGGAACACGCACTAAACTTACACGACATGACTTCCCCGCCTAGATCACTTCCCGCTGTCTCTGCTTCCCCGAAACTCACTTCCCTAAACATTCATAACGATGGCTCGCAAACAAGTTTTACCCAGGCATGACGTAAAATGGCCCCACATTGAGAGATAGACCCCATTAACACACTCTGTCTGTAAAGTCAAGCCATGTTTGCGCTGAGCGCCAATGCCGGGTCTGGGAATGCCACCGCGAAGAGCAAATTTATCGGGTACACCATGGTTACGTGGTCGGGTGCCGGGGTATTGTGGGTATTGTGGGGGGCATGCCGGGAAATCTCTGTCTGCTGTAACGGCGCACGCGCGTCTGTAACTTATCGTGTATCTCCTAAAAACCCACTGTTTGCACGTGAAACAGTTAAGACTGTTTGACGAGCTGCGATTCGACTCTCAGTGTATGCTGTCGCTCTTTTGTACACACACTGCACGCAGCAGACGGTCAGGAATAGCACGTGAAACACAGCCCGGACTCGTTCTGCGTGAAGCTGAAAATTATCCTTTGTGGTTTGTCACAACGACTGAGATCGATTAGGCGGTCAAAATACTGGCGTAGAAATAAAACACCAGGCGAAGAGTTAAACGCGCTATGTCTGTGTTTACTAAGATTTGCAGTAGGCAACTTCTGTTCGGAACGGTTTCGTTTGTGAAAACGTCTATCCAAATTATTAGTAGAGCTCTTAATGCGCGATAGAGTCATCTACTGGCTCAGCGTAACGGCGAAAATTCAAATTGTCCTACTCGGCGGTTTTGTGTTGCAGCACTAGCAGAGACTTGATACTGATTCGCGTCACGTAAAGCACTGTGTTTACTCAGTGCTAGCTCAGTCAGTCGTGAGATGCTGTCACTATGAAGGTGTCTAAATTGTACAATGCCTGACACCATCAAACAAGCTCAGAGTGATCTCTGAGTCTAAAAATCTCAAAATTCGGGCCTTTAAAGAATAATAATAATAATAATAATAATATTGTGTGTCTATAAAGCACCTACTCTACGAAGAGTAAAGCCATTTAAACCACACGCGCATTAACAAATAGGTATAACTAAAACGTAACCTTTTAAGCGATCTGGGCATATGCCAGCATTTACTTAAATGGCCTAGCCTTGATGTTATTGTCTTCCATGTAACCAACGCATTGCCATCGTCAGTCAATTTAGATGTAACACGACCGTATATGATAGAAACTGGATTTTTTTCGTCGAAGATTGTTCCAATTAGTGTATACAGTGGGTTATCGTCGTCGTTATTGTTGTTCTTTGTTATTGTTGTTGTTGTCGTCGTCGTTGTTGTTTTGTTGTTGTTGTTAGTTCGGGGTTTTGGGGGTTGGGGGTTTTTGGTTGTTTTATTTATTTATTTATTTATTTTATTTATTTTTTATTTTATTTATTTATTTATTTATTTTATTTTATTTATTTTATTTTATTTTTTTATTTTTTTTTTGGGGGGGGGGGGTGTTTTGTTTTTATGGTGGGTGTCTGTTGCTGGAACCAGCTGAGTGTCGGACTCGAAATCTAGGGCCCAATTTCCGACAAGGCCAAAATTTTGCCGCACTAGTTTTACCCCGTCTTTGAAATCACCCTCGTGAATGCCGTTAAACACGTTAATCTTCAAAACACCCTCTTCAACATCGATCTTTGTCTGTTTTTCAAGCCCCTGTTGCCTACTGATCTGCAATAATGATACTGAAAAAAAAAATACCAAAGAGAATTACTCAGTCCTCCCCAAATATCAATTACTATCTACGAACAAACTGTACAGGTAAAACTCAGGATAACCTGCTGAGAAAACAGTGCACAATCTCGCTTACACAATCACATCCGCGCGTGTTTACCAGTCCAGGATTTCTGCTTTCGGGGAAATAAGCAACCGCCAAGGTATCCAAGACAGTATGTGAACAAAAGGATCGCGCCGAACAAAAACACGGATCGGAATCGAGGATTTGGCCCGCAGGGATTAACGCGCCCGCGTTTGTGTCTGTTTGAAGATGTCAGCAACACAGCCGCTATACAGACAAAATGTCCCGCGGCTGAGAACAGACACACGAATATCGCACCCATTGGGAGTCCCTCACTTGGGGGGAAACATACTATGATTCATATGCCAGAAGAAAAGGCTACAGTTGCTATGTTGGCTGTTGAGGGAATTCTTGATTTCTTCTTGTATGCATGAGACGATAAATAACCTCTGTACTGTCCCTCGTGAGAGTCTGTGCTGTTTTCACAACTTCAGTCTGGTGACATAGACTGAACATCATGCTGGCCCTTCTCATCGACACGCGCGTACCAGGCTACCGAGTTTGAGAAAATGCAGATTCAGGTTGGGGGTGGATGGGTGGATGGGTGTTCGAGTGTTTGAAGGTTTATCGTTCTTTTCAACCACAAAATGCACGATACCCAAGACGGTGAATCGAAAAAAAAAAGACCACCACAAATCCGTTAGCCTCCAGTCGCGATTTGAACTCACGACCCGAGCATTGAAAGTCCAACTCTCTACCGCTCGGCTAGCACAGCTCCCGATTCAGGATTGTACATAGCTGAAATAAGAAAAAAAAAACTGAAAATTTGTCTGATTGTTCTGGGGAAAAGTGTGACTAAGAAAAAAGCTTTGGTTGGTTTGTTTTAGAATTAACTTTTAAGGGGTTTGTTTGTTTGTTTGTTTGTTTGTTTGTTTCCCCCCATTGACGAATGGTGGAGAGGCTGACCTTACACAAGTTGCTTGTATTTATAAATATGTTTCTGGAGAGACTCACCTTCCGCCTCCGTCCAATTCGCGAACGGAAAAGTGTTCACTACCGTACTATTATCACATCGGACAACTGACTCGAACTGACTAATTTTCTATATTTTCAAGGGAGAGTAATCGTCGACTAGGATTTGTCTCCCCTTTGAGACTCAGATCACGGTTTGAAAAAATACGCTCTGTGGTAGAGACACGAAGGGAGGGTACGGAGTCATCTCTGGGGGGTCGGGGAAGGGGGCTGCGGGGTGGGGGAAGAGAACAAACAAACACAGTCTGCTGCTCCGTCTATGACACGCCGGCACGGCGCCACCGCGGCTCCCGATACAATGTGCAACAATTACCTCCCATTATTTGGACACCTGTACACATCAAGCCCCCCAAACCCCGGGCCGGGCTTGTGAGGGCGTAGAAAATATCAGTTTTGAAGAGGCTGGGCGTATTGTTTTGGTATATGAGGTACATAAGCAACAGCGGTGTTCTCTGGGTTTGTCGATGTGGAACTTTATAACCCGGACATCTGGTGAACTGTACAGGACCCTGGCTGTGAAGCGAATAATGAAGGCTTTGTTCTAGAGGGCTTGGTCTCAAGGGTTAGTGACATGTGTCTCCGTTACTTATAGTGCTTTGATTTCAACGGAGTTTTTTTTTTTTTTCTTTCTTTCTTTCGTGATTTGGAAAGTAAAAAAGGAAAAAAAACCGGGCCCCGTAGTGTATAGTGGTTAGCACTTCGATCCATTGACCAGGAGACCCGGGACTCCAGTCTCAGCAGCGGCAAGCGGGATTTTTCCTACCTAGGTCGGCTCCTACCCAGAGCGGGTGCCTATGGGCCCAGCGGGGAGGTTGTTGCCACACTGCCGAGATTCACCCACTACACGGGTGCGACTTTGGGGGATGCTTCCCTTGGTATGACACGTGTTATGAAAAAAAAGAAAAGAAAATAAAAACAGCAAACGGATTGGATTTATGTAACGTCGTAAAATCCCAATGGATGGTTTTCTTCGCAGTTTGAGATGATCCTGGTCGAGTTTAATCCTGTCAAAATCATCACAGACTATAAAGACGAGATGGGAACCCGCAAAAAGGGGACAAAATTCCACAGCCACTTTTAAGAAAACCGAAAAAACAAAACCAAACAACAACAACAACAAAAACACACCAAAAAACACCAAAAACAAAAAAAAACCATAAAAAGCGAGTGAGTGAGTTTTTAGGGCTTAGCGCCGCGAAAGCAACAAAGTCTAATTTGCGGCTAAGTGTGCCTGCTTTCAACCAAAAAAAAAAAATGTAACGTTGGACAAATAGTGCAAACTGGTCGACTACAAAAGTAGGGGGTGGGAGGGGTCAGTGTTATCCGGTTGGGTTCTTCCCCCCCCCCCCCCCCACACACACACACTTTTCCTTTTTCACGTTCTTAAACAAGTTCTGTGGAAGTTTCAAGTCTGAAATATCTTAAAAGCATGTCAAAAAGAGTATTTGCTACAACTGACCACGCCATACTGGCTTGGTTTCAATGTCACACTTTTGCCAGTCTTTTCTCCGCAGACTGACCACCACTCTTCAGCAGCCATATTTCAACAAACATATCTCAGGTCTTCACTGTGTTACAAAAATATCTTTCATACCAAAAGATAACTTATTTTCTGCACTTTCCATGGATAGTAACAACTTCATTTGCGCTAAAATCACCCTGTGTCAGTCTTTTGTTGTTCCACCATTTAATACTTGCGCGGCGTTAAGCCCTAAACAACTAACTAACTCCATCATTTAATTTATGCAGCTGGCTATTAATTTTTGTTAATTAGTTAGTTATACTTCGCAGAGTTTGGTTGATTCAGTTAATTCCGTCTAATTCACCGCTGATCTTTCTTTGTTTTCTGCATGCTTGTCTGCAAATAAGATTGTTGAGTTCTTTGTATAAATTGTAAAACCGGTTAATTCATTAGATTGTTTCCATGGTGATTTTTTCTTGTTGATGTTTTCGACACAGATGGAATAAGAAATTTTAAGAGATACGACTGAGAGAAAAAAAAATGCAAATGTCTGTGGTGAAGGTGGGGAAAGGTTCTTTTCTTCAGGCGTGTGTGTGTATGTGTGTGGCATCGGTACCTGCACTTTTGCGTAAACTCACACAATCCGATGCAAAGGCTTCACCTGCTAGCACTCTACCCCCCCCCCTCCACCTCTCCCACCCCACCCACCCCCTCAGCCCCCTAATATCCTCTCCAACACGCCCCTCCCAAAAATGCGAAAACATTTACAGATTCAAAGCTTACAAGTGTCCACCATACCGCCGACTGCCTCACACATAGTGTGTACATTGCAAAATAAGTTACATCGGCCGGCGGAAGTGAAGCCGGCAAACGCAAGATGTAGTGTGTGTGGTTACGCTATATGTATATGCAGTTCTTCTGTTTGCACTAGCTACCTGTCTGAACTATTCTTCTAGTATGCTGATCGTTCTCCGGCGCTCCTGTTTTTAGTTTGTACATTGTACCACCCACGCGGCTGGTGTGTGTGACTCTGTGTGTGTGTGTGTGTGTGTGTGTGTGTGTGTGTGTGTGTGTGTGTGTGTGTGTGTGTGTGTGTGTGTGTGTGTGTTCTTCTCACCACCAGGCTTGAGTCCAGTAGCCGAAAATGCCAACAGAGGAACGTGGTTGGAGATTGCCATCTCAAGGGTAGAGAATGATTCCAGTTGGTCGTATCATATTGATGTGCCTTGAATCAGTTATGGCTGTCTATAGCGGAGCAGGAGTCACTGACAGAAAGACTTTACCATTCGCTTTTGTACGAAACGAATAGGAGAGCACTGTGTGAGCTAGGTGGAGTTGTAGTGAGATGGGAGGGAGGGGAGGGGGGGGGTGAGTTATGAAAAAAGGTACCAGACATTCAGTGAACATTTTCGGTCTAGGGAGGGGGAAAGGTTGTGGGGGGGGGGGGGGGGGGGCGAATGGAGGAGATTTAGGGAACTGACGACCGCCACTGCCGATCATCACAAAGGCAAACATGCATTTTTTTTCTAATCATGTTACTGATATTTTGTTGTTGTTGTTCATCGATTCAGTATGACAGTTTACCAACGACGCAACTTTCAACAGGAATTTTCCTCTGATGACTGTTTGCCGTTGCGTCATTTCGAAATTTAAAATGTTTAAGTCGAACCACCGACAGTTCAACTACATTCGAGTTGAGACTGATTCAGTGCGGCAGTGACCGGTGTAGAGATGTCATCTGCGGAATGAAAAACAAAATCTGTAATATTTCCGAAGACTCTTAAACACAATTATTCCTCAGTACCTTGGCATACCCGGCCTTGGGCCGACATACCTTACATACTCAAGCTCTGAGAGAGAGAGAGAGAGAGAGAGAGAGTTGTTGAACCTGGAACCTAGCACGCGCCGCCTCTCTCACCTAGGTGGCGCTATGCACCGGCGATGACAGGCGGGAGAGATTTTTTGCAACACGTCAAAATGGCTGGAGCCTATTGTTCCACGTTCACTGCATATCGGCCTTTTCCGCCACCCACCGGCGCGCTGTTCCGGCACTACGAGCATGGTGGTCCCCCCTTTTGTATAGAGCTCTTCTGTGTGTGGAGTAAGGGAAGGTTGTTAAGAGTCAGTCCCATACGCTCTGAATACACAGAAGTCCTGTTAAAAAGAGAGAGAGAGAGAGAGTGGGTGGGTGTTTGGGGGTTTAACGGCCTTTTCCACCACATACGGGTGATATCAAAGACGGGGCAACGAGGAAAAAGCCAACACAAATAGTATTTGGCCCCAGCCGGGATACGAACTCACAACCCGAGCATTAGAAGTCCAACGCCGCTGTACCGGTCGGCCACCTAAACTTTTTTTTTTTTAAAGAAGAAACGAACGAAAGAAATAGTACAGACAAAAAAAAAGGAGGAATATTTATTGGTCCGGTTAACGGCAGGTTAGCTAGGCAAAAACGAAGACTTTTGTTTCTGGGTTTGTGTGAGTCCACACTGATTTTCATAATGATTTGACCGGCTGTCGCGGGTCCGTCAAATATCTGGCCCGCATTAGTTATCACACCGGATTTGGCAACACGGTCAGAGACCAAGGGTCTGATACAAGTGACGAGACTAGACTAGTCTTTGTAGTCTGAGACTTAGCTCTAGTATCAGACTTACATTATCGTCAACCGGACTGTCATCAGCGTGCTGGCTTTAACGTTTAGTCCCTGAAATAGTCGTAGACGAGTCATAGTATACGTTTATGCACCTCCTCCTCCTTCCCCCCCTTTTTTTCCTTTTTATTTATTTATTTATTTATTAGTCTCAGCTTTGTCAAATTAGTCTTGGACTTAGTCCTAGTCTCTCTCGGGGAGCCGGGGTGGCCGAATGGTCGTGAGTTCGAATCCCGGCGCGGGCCAAATATTGTGCTGGCCTTTTTCTCGTTGCCCCGTCTGTGATATCACCCTTACGTGGTGAAAAATGACGTTAAACTCCCAAACACCCACCCACCCTCCTAGTCTCTCTCTCTACACATGATGTTTGTTTGTTTGTTTGTTTGTTTGTTTGTTTGTTTGTTTGTTTGTTTGTTTGTTTTTGTTTGTTTGTTTGTTTGTTTGTGTGTTGTTGTTTTAGTCCCCATCGACAGTCAGTTTGCGTCTCATTTTTTTTTATATATATAATTTACTTCCGGTCTTTATTCGTATGTTTTCTTGTAACGTTCCCGAAAAATCGTTCTACATTGCAATCCCCCTGGGAAGCTGGGATTTTTTTTTTATCATTTTTTTTTTCTTCAAGGCCTTGCAAGACAGATATGCTTACATCACCATGTCTGCCTATCAATACTTCCGGCATTGACTTGTATGTTTTCCTGCAGGAAAAAAAAATCGTTTTACAGTGCAATGTCCCTGAATAGGGAGCCGGGATTTTTCAAGTTGTTTGTTTCTTTTGTTTGTTGTTTTGTTTTGTCTCGCGAGACAGTCGACTGATTTGCGTCATATGCCTTCCTTTTGATAACTTCCGGCTTTTATTTGTATGTTTTCTTGTAATTTTTGTGGAAAAAAATTCCCAGCTGCTTGACTGACAACGCTGGATCGAAATCTGACCTCAAAACATTTTTCCTTCCTTATTTCCGGACTTTCATTGACATGTGTCTGTTTTCTTTAGGCTACCGCTGACATGTTTGAAGTCAACATGATCGTATTTTCGTGGTATTATAAACCCTCATAAAATGTGTACTCTTCCCGTGATCGTCTGGGATGAATGGCGTCATCTTTCACATCATCCCTACCATGTGTGCCGGCCGGGCGGGTTGTGCTCTCTGGATCTGTACAAGAGAGGGAGGGGGGGGGAGATGGAGGGGAGGGGTATAGTTAGAACGAGGAAATGGGTAGAGCAATGTTGTGGGAGGCGGCTGGGATTAATGGTGTGGTTACTTTGTTATAGGCCGGACCACCTGCCTAGGGTCTCTGTGTAGTCTGAAGGATGATCACTTTGCTAGCTATGGAAGTCTTTTGTCCCCGGATCATAGTGCTATAAGAGCTTGGGTCTGATGGGAGAGACTGACTAGGGCTAAGTCCGAGACTACTTCACTAAGCTAGGACTAAAATAATTATAAAGCAGGCTAATTCCATCTTTGCCAGGTCAGCTTATGTCTTGGAACAGTTTCGCTCGTGAGTAGGCGCGTATGCTGGAAAGACTTTATAATGATGATTAGCACAGCTCTTAGTGCGATACAATGTTGTTTACACTTCGCGTGAGCGGTCGAACATTCAAAGTCTACGACTGTTATGCACTACTGGAGCGCTCATTGTCATTGGATACGAGGCTTCTGTTGACTGGCACTGGCTAGCATTACAGACGCTTTCACTGCCCAGGTGTCTGTCTGGTGTGATGACAGATACCAAGACAAGATACTAAGGGAAGTCTGCGATTGTTTCAAGGCCTGAACAGTAACACGCGCTGGTGCTAGTCCCGATTAAAGAAGTCTGAGACTAGAGCGTAGCTTAAAGGTTAGTCTAGTTTCTTATCATGCATCAGACTCCAGTATATTAGCTGATGGCAGACTACCAGGCGAAAAAAAAAAAAACAAAAAAAAAAACATCCTTCGTTGCAGTGCTTGTATGTATGTTAGCGAACCTTCGATCACGATCACGGTTTCAGGTACATTTAGATTTATTTGAAACAACCGCTAAATGAGAAGTGACGAAATGTGGTTTTCAGCATGAAGAAATGTAACTTTTTTCCTGGAAAAAAATTAATTTCAGCTAAATGCGTTTCGACTAACTATCGTATCGAGAATCGAGACACGCTCAAAATGCAATTACAAAACATGTATTTCCTGAATTGTCTGCACAGTGCCCTTACCCGGGGGAAAAGCAAACATAAAATACATAAAAAGAAACCAGCTGGACAACAACGCTACTTAACTGAAAAAAAAAATGAAAAAAAAAATATATCGTAGGGTGAGACAAATTTGGCGCGGTCGTTTTCACAAAAGTAGCGGTCCACACTTGTGAAATCGGTCGCCATTGATAAACTGAGTATATCTTGTCTCTTCGGCTATACGTTGTCGATTGCAATCGGAAAATGTCAGAAACTGTAACCGTTTAATGGCTCTGTGTGTTCTCTCGTATATTTTTATACACATCCATGTATTTCCGATATATAAAATCCATTTTAGTCGATTTTCGTTTGTCCTGCACTGAGTAAAATGAATTTGCGTTACGGAAAGGCTTTCTTTTGTTTGTAAATCCACCGCTGACACGAACATACATTAAACAAAACGAAAGAAAACAAATATTCTGTTGTATTACCCCACACAAGTTCATTCAGTCCATGAACCCGCATCGTACGTAACAGGAGACGCGTCAGTGTTGACACTTGCATTACCGGCCTCATTTCATATTCAGCAGTGGAAGCAATATTCCTTAATCTAAACAATATTAATAAGGCGGGAGGCTTCCTAGGATTATAGCATAAAACTTTCTAGGCGCGGAAAAGGTATCCTTAATCACGGAGCGTTGTTGACAGTTGCAGTGAGGGTCTTGTGCAGAAAGTATTTGCGTAAGAAACAGGACACGTTTATCGCGAGAATCGATGAGACTAGAGCCCCCAGCTTTTTCAGAGATTGAAACCCAAATGCAGAAACCGAAGAGCGCCATTAACAGTTTCACAAACATCGACATTAGTAAAGTATGTTGCGAATGTTGTTGTTGTTGTTGTTGTCGTATGTTGTTGTTTTCTTTTCATTCCCATGCGCTTCCGCGGTGCACGGACACTCTTTCTGTTACACTGTGGGGTTTGTTTTTTGTTTTTTTTGGTCGTTATTTTATTTCGATTTTTTAAAATAAAATCTTCAGTTTGGCATTTCAAACAAACATACATACAATACTTTCACATACAAAATTAATTGTACGAACAGATGGCGTACATAGATACAGACCATACAGTCAGTTTGATCATGACCAATGTGAGATGTTCCCCATTATCATGCCCGTGACACCTGTTGTCTAATGTATACACCCACATCCTTTCTTGTAATCTTGACCTAGGTATACCGTCCAAGAATCGTCCAAAGCGTGTGTATTTTTTGGCATAAGTATTCATTGATTTATTTTTTATTTCACAAATATGGCATCTGGCCATTTGGTCCTAAGGGTTGGGTGCTTTTGTGTTTTTGTTGTTGTTGTTTGTTGTTGTTGTTGTTGTTGTTTTTGTTTTTTTTAGCGATTGTGCTGCTTATACCATTTTACCATCATCTGTAACGTCTTACCTGAAAAAATGACACTGTGGCGTTTTGATCAGAATTTCTCACAGCCCTTACTTTTAGGAAATTTATTTATTTATTTATTTATTTATTTATTTATTTCACTCAAATCACTGAAAATCAATGTTATACTGATAGGAAACAAACACCCGTAAACAAAAAAAAATGAGTAAGAAATGATAAAACAGTACCAAGCTAAACTTTCTCAGTTTCAACACATGTTATACCGTCTCCATTGCGCTATTCACAAGTACACCAGTTCTGTATATTTACAAACATTCGCCGATACCTTGATCAATTATGGACTTACTTCCCGTCGGGGTCACTTGGTTCAGCACATTATGTAAACACTTTACAGACGAATGGTTAGTCTGTGTGCACACAGGTACTCCCATATTTTGCCCTCACGTCGATGAGGTTTTGAAGATTCACGGCGACTCGTTACCGTAGTCCGGCACGGACTAGCAGACTTATAACAGTCCATTGTGTAAGTTTGCTTTGTAAATGGTTTGTAGTTTGCTAAAATCGACTGCAGTTTTATTGCTGTAGATGTGTCAGTGTATAAATGCAGCTGTTACTTGAGTGTCTTTTTTTCCTCACGTCTACCTCTTTATTTTATTTTATTTTATTTTATTTTATTTTACGCCTGAAAGGTTCGTGAAAACGTAGTCATTTTCGTTTATTATAACTTTCCTTTTTTACTGGTTTCCTGGTGTCAAGTTTTTCTGGATAGCTGTGTTTGCTTATTTTTCGTTCTTTTGTTTGTTTTGTTTCGTTGTGTCAGTTTTGTTTGGTTTGGTTTGGTTGTTTGTTTGTTTGTCAGTTTTTGTTTGTTTATCAGTGTTTGTTTGTTTGTTGCCTGGTACATGTCTCCATTTTCATGCAAAAGCAGTCGATACAAAGCTGGGATAGCCGAGTGGTATAGCGTTGGACTCCCAATGCTCGGGTCGCGAGTTCGAACCCCGGCTGGGCCAAATATTTGTGCTGGCCTTTTTCTTGTTGCCTCCGTCTTTAATATCACCGATATGCGGTGGAAAATGACGTCAACCCCTCAACCCCCCACTACAAATTCTTTGACATACTCCGTGCTAGCTTTTTTTTTTCCCCCGGCCCGCCGAAACCGGAAACAGCGCCATCTTGTCCTCAAGGGCCGTCACTCTGGGGCAAAAATGCTCAGCGAAGATAGAAACAGCCCTCTCGGAGGCCGGAAACTCTTGCCGTTTTGACACGTCAGATATATAAATAATGAAAAGGATAAAAGTCAGAATACGCCTGCCCCCATCTCCACGCATCTGGAAAGGTCTCGCTGTTAGTCGGTGGCGGTAAAAATGTATTCTTTTCCCCAGAGCTGGATTGCTGCCATGTGACAGGTATTTTGTTACTGCTCGGACTGACTTCTCCGTCTCAGAACTGAACAGACGAAGTGTCGAAGCGTGTGCCCAGGTACCAAGAGCGTATCGGCGTATGCCCAGAGTGTTTCACTTGGCGTGGAGTATAAGCTCGGTCTCTGCATTTCAGTCGTCAGTACTATAGTAAGCGGTGTCGAAGCGTTGCTGTATTCTCGCGGCATTGTGAAACACCTTGTTTCCTTCTACGGTTCGCATCCCGGCTGGGGCCAAATAACTGTGCTGGCTTTTTAATTGTTGCCCCGTCTTTGATATCACCCGTATGTGGTGGAAAAGGACGTTAAACCCCTAAAGACACCCCCCCCCCCCCCTTTCTACGGTAATAATCATTAATGACGGTGACATTACTACTGTTGCTGCTACTACTACTAAAATACTACTACTGTTACTTAAATACTACTACTACTACTAAAATACTACTACTACTACACTACAACTATTACTACTACTACTACTACTACTAATTATTATTATTATTATTATTGTAATAGAGGAAACTTACGAGGCGCCGCTTACACTTACCCACTACACAGACTCTGAGGAGCAATGCATCATGACAAAAATAAACACATCAAATTAAATGACATAAGTAAATCGTAAATGTAAACACAGTTTAAAAACCGAAAACGGTTAGACATGGCCGGCGCATCAGTACAGACGAAGTGTCGAAGCGTGTGCCCAGGTGAACTCTGCCTTCTCTGGGTACCCGTGATAAAGATCGAGAAAAGTGCTCCGTGCTTTAGTCGCAACATCGTGAACATGAACATTAACAAAAGGAGGTAAACGTATGTTACTTGTGTTACTCATAACCCCGAAGTACCTGCCACAAATAGACATATGTGTCATTGCCATTGTTTATCATAGTGTGTTTATGCTCAGTGTTAATGCGCGATGATGTTTTTGGAAAAAAAATCAACTGGTTGCAACACCCCACCCCAAACCACAAGTCCCCCATCCCCTGCTCCCCCTACAAGCATTCCAGGATATGTTTCTCACTAATCAGTGAAGAACTGGGCCAAGGCAAGAGCTGCTGGTTTGTGCAGTGTTTTCTTCAAATGTAATTCAAGGCAGTTTCGCTTGCGTCTTGTGTTATGTTCGGGTTTCTGTTTCAGTTGCTGTTGGTATCAACTTTTCTTTAATATTGATCCTCAACAGCTCGTTAACACTGACTGTTCCCTAGATCTCAGCCTTAAAGGTCTGCAATCGCAACGAAAAGCGGCAAACATGGTGGTGTTTGTTTGTTTGTTTGTTTGTTTGTTTGTTTGTTTGTTTGTTTGTGTTTCTAAAACTGCGACTCCTGCGAGTGTGCATAATGCCGGCAGGCAACTCTGTCACAGTTGCAGAGTTTTCAGCGCTTCGGAGACCATTCAGTATAAAACCAGAGCGTGATTTTGCAGTGATCTCCTTGTGCTTTAGGTCAGTGAGCGAGACACATCGCTACAGTGTCTAGCGGGCGTTGTGTGCTACACGGGACGACTTGCCTCTGCAATCTTCCTCGCTCAGTGTCAAAACGCAAACTGAGCATTGAAATCACTGAGGCTGCCCTTGGTTTTTATAGGGGTTTGGGGGACGCTGAAAACTCTGTAACTGTGACAATTGGCTGTGCATTTTGCACAGTCGGATAGGTCTTTTTTTTTTTACACACTGTTTTGGGGCCGGCTTTTTGTTGAGAAAGCAGACCTTTAATCAGTGTGTTCGCATGCGTCGCGGCGTGAGAGCAGCAGAAACTTCGTCCATCGAATGCAAACACCTCCTCGAGCCGGTCTAACGGCGAGATAACAAACACAAGACCTTTCCACTCCACCACTTTCGGTCAGCTTCGTTCGCACCTTGGAATTTGACACATGCCACGGTTGTTACGACGACCGCTAGTTTCCCCACCATCGGACAAAACTTCCCTATACCTCGGCGCGTGCGCGGATGCTGTGTGCGCAGCTGCGCGCGACTGTCACGTGCACCTGTCCAGCCAATCGCGTGCGCGGGAGAGGCGTTTACACGCGCTGGGCCCGTTTCTCCGAGACATACTGAGGCAGCGGGTTTGGTGGAAAGTGGAATGCCGGGAACGTTGAGTAGTTTTCATTGGATCTTAGATACACGAATGCCACAAATGTATGATTTAGTATCAGAGACGATTTGGGCCGCGGGCGGGACTGAGATATCAAGGCTGTAAACATACACAGTCTGAATAGTTGCTTTCTGAAGCGGAACTTATCAATGTGTATGTTTCTGCTTGGACTGAATAAGGCAGAGTCAGTGACTTTAATCTTTTCTTGTTTTCTACAAGCGAACCAAGAGACATTTCACCTCAAACAAATATGCTTGTTCCTGTTATTTATTTATTTATTTGTCTTCAGTTTCTTACTGTCTGGGGGAGCCGGGGTGGCCGAATGGTAGAGCGTTGGACTTCTAATGCTCAGGTCGTGAGTTCGTATCCCGCCTGGGACCAAATATTTGTGCTGGCTTTTTTCATCGTTGCCCCGTCTTTGGTATCACCAGTATGGGGTGGAAAAGGACGTTAAACCCCCAAACACCCACCCACCCCACCCTTACTGTCTGTCTGCTAGCCGCGACTTAGTCTCTGTTGCTTGCGCGGCTTTACTGAAGCCCTGAAAACTCACTCACCGACCGTCACCCTTACTGTCTGCAGTGTCTGTCTTTCCTTCCTTTATTTATTCATCCTTATGACACCAATCAAAATCTACATAAAGGATGTGAAAACTTTATGCGTGAATACTTGATTACAGTTAACGGCCCGGAAAAGGAACCAAGAACAAAAACAGCCAACAAACTGCATAGCTGATAGCCTAGCTAATTAACAGAGTCATGCACAAGCGGCAAATGCCGATATGGCTTGGGTTCTTGATACAACGTCAGTAGGAAAGGAAGAACTGGGTTTTGCAGTATAGGTTATTGTTATATTGTATAAGTGTCATAATCAAAGAGACTTGCATTATTATTATTATTATTATTATTGGTAGTATTAGTATTAGTATTATTACCTCTTCCGGTGGCCCGCTGCTCGGCTTGCGGCAAGGGGAATGGTCGCAACCAGAAATTATGGCACTCACCGTCCCGAAGTAATTTTCTTAATTTATTATTATTATCATTATTATTATCATTATAAAGTATCACTTCCGGTGGCGCTGCTCGGCTTGCTTCGAGGGGAATGGGTGCTGACAGTAACAATGGCACTCGCCGTCTCAAAGTAATTTTCTCAAATTATTATTCTTATTATTATTTACAGACATGGCCATGGCCGCCATGGACAGCGCCTAGCGACAGCGGCCGAGAATCGCCGACGACAAGCTCCCCCATCAACGTCACCGACGACAGAACTCCGGCACCCGCAGAAAAGACAGGAGACGCCGACACCGACACCGCCGCCGACATGCCAACCACCAACACCAGCAACGACGACGACGACGACAACAACAACGTCTCACCCTGCAACGGCAACGCTATATCTACTACATCCACCACCAACTCCACCAACAACCGTAGTCGGAGCGACAGCAGCAACCACAGCAGCGCGAAAATTCCGCCACCACCACAAGCGGCGCCGTCAAAGCCAGGACGCCGAGATACCGGAGGGAGTCACGGCGAGAACGGGAACAGCGGAAGCGGAAGCGCCCAGCCGACAGCGTTCCGGCCAGGGCGACTGACCCCGCTGGAGATTCTGGAGAGGTTGTACCCGTATCAGAGACGAGCTGTGCTTGAGCTCGTCCTCCAGGGCTGCAACGGGGATCTGGTGAAAGCCATTGAACATTTCCTGTCCGCCCAAGACACAGGTACGTGATGAGCGTTAATTAATTAATTAATTGATGAAGGGTGGTTGAAATTTTCAGAGTCATTTCACTAGCAGTGCTCTTTGTCAGGAAAGAGCATAATTATGAAAGTGGACCACAAGTGTGAGGGTATGACAGGAGGTTTGTCTGCATTAGAAGATCGACTTTTTGCTCTTTAGTATTTTTCAATTTTTTTGAAAGATTTTATTTCAATGCTAAAAACAGCCTGTGGTACAATCACTTGTGTGCAAACGTCAGTTTTGCTTCATGATACTGCGGTCGCTCTCTTCTTCTTCTTCTTCTTCTTCTTCTTCTTCTTCTTCTTATTATTATTATTATTATTATTATTATTATTACCTACATGTCATGACTGTGCTGCTAATTTAGACCCTTTAAAGTCTCTATGTTCTTAACGCTACTGAGATGGCAAACTGCCACTTTCGCAGCTCTAAGGCTTGTTTGCCAGGCAGAATGGTGTTTCATTTCACTGGCCATCGCAACCGTCTTTGTGACTTTGTGGTTTCTACTATTAGAGGAATACGACTTTCTTTGCGCGTACGGTCCATTCATGAACAGACTGGGACTCGACCAATCTTCTTAAAATAGCTATCAGTCAGTCGCCGTCTAGCTGGTCCTCAGTCCGCAACCAAATAAAGTCGTCTGCTCAGTACGCGGTACACTTTTAGAACAACGCCGACCACAGTGTCACCACAATGATTTCAGATGCTATATTGTGACCCAAGTGACTGATTTTGATATGGGTGGGGGTGGCGGTGGGTGTTTGGGAGTTTCACGTCCCTTTTCCACCACATGCGGGTGATATCAAAGACGGGGCGACGATGAAAAAGCCAGCACAAATATTTGGCCCCAGCCAAGATTCGAACTCACGACACGAGCGTTGGAAGTCGAACGCTTTACCATTCGGCCACACCGGCTCCCCGGATGATTTTGATACACAGACGAAGCACAGTCGATGAGAAGTTTTGTACAAGGTGTTGTATGCTTGTCATATGTATTGAAACTTCAGCGTTTGAGTTTGGACACATTTTATTTTAACCTTGAATCTTGCTTGGGTAACGAACATTTGTGAATACGTTCCACAGTGCTCGCGCAGCAGCAAGTGGCCATGCAACAGCAACAGCAGCAACACCACCACCACAACCATCATCCACACCACGGACAGCGACAACAACAGCAACACACGGCCCCTCACCTCGACTCCTGCCGTTCAAACCCTTTCCTCAACGGCCTTCACACTCCCGCCGCTGTCGCCGTCTCCTCATCTTCCTCGTCGTCTACAGCGTCGTCAAACTCCTCGCTGGCGTCGCTGAGGTCAGGGCTGGGAGCCCAGTTCGGCCCGGGGGGCAAGCTGTCCTATGCCGGGCTCAAGTCGGCCTTCACCCCGTTGTCCGGGATGTCCGGGTTAGGAGGTCCGGGGTCCGGGAACGGACTACACTCCGCCTTCAGTCCGCACCTCACCTCGCTGTCAGCCCTGCCTGGGCTGCACGCTGCGGACGCTCTGAGGTGGGTGATGATGGATGATGGATGATGTCAGTGACAGATGCGATCCCTTTTAACGACGGAGTGTCTTTGTCAATATCAAACAAAAATTCAAACTTACTGTTGAGCATTACAGTAATGTGTGTGTGTGTGTGTGTGTGTGTGTGTGTGTGTGTGTGTGTGTGTGTGTGTGTGTGTGTGTGTGTGTGTGTGTGTGTGTAAGAGAGAGAGAGGGTGGGGGGGTGGTGGGTGTTTGGGGTTTTAACGTCCTTTTCCACCACATACGGTTGATATCAAAGACGGGGCAACGATGAAAGAGAGAGAGAGAGAGTCATTGCAAGCACTGAGGTATTCAATTGTGACTATGATACATGTATAACTTTTCTCTACTTGGGAGTGAATGTCATTGACCAGTATTTCTGATGTAAAAATCTTAAATATACACAGTAATTATTGCATGTTTATCTTGCATCAACGAAACAAATTCAAGGTAAGAAATAAAAGGTTTTTTTTTTTCAATTTCCCAGGTCATCATTCATGCAGCAGCACTCAACGCCGCACCACGCCCACCACCACCCGGCCACTCATCCCACCCACCCCCACCACCATCCAGCAGCAGCAGCAGCAGCATCAGCAGCCGATCTCCTCGCCGCCTCCCCTGCCCACCTGGCCTACGCTGGCCTGGGGGGCCTTGGGATGGGGGTCGGGGTCGGGGTAGGGGTTGGAGCCCCTCTGCCCGGGATGCTGGCCCCTCCCTACGCTTTCCACCCCTACCGCCTGCCCCTGGGTCGCCTCCCGTCCTCCCCGCCCTCCGCCCGCACCCCGGACAAGAACAGCGACCGGTCAGCCCTGACCGATTCCGACCAGGTGTCGGACGGGTGGGAGGAGGGGGCGTCCCCACGAGAAATCAAAGAAACCGACTGATCGGCTGTCGTGACAGGGCAAGTCTTCATCACCAGGCTGGATCAGTACCAAGGAAATGATCATAGTCAGTGTTTAGTGTCTGTGCCACAGAGTGATGTGACGGGTTGGAGATGGGAGAGATGAACAAACAGGCTATCCTGAGCAGCACGCCGGATGAACACTGTTCAATCCAGACACGAGTAGTTGGAGAGGGCATTGGCGGACGGGGGATGGGAGAGATCTTCACCCAGGCTACCCAGAGTAGCACGGATGAACACTGTTCAATCCAGACTCGAGTAATTAGAGAGGGCATTAGCGGATGGGAGGTGGGAGAGATGGACACCCAAGCTACTCTAACTGAGCAGTACGGATGAAATTGATCAATTCAGACAGAAGAGTGACTGGAGACGGCCTAAGCTGGCGGGCCATGGGGGTAATGAACACCAAAACAACTCTAACTGAGCAGTCCAGCAGAATATTATTCAATCCCAGACAGACTTACAGGCCAGCCACAGCTGATTTTTTATTTTCATGACTGTGATGGGCCCACAAGTTACTGTTACAACGAGGCCCTAGTTTGTTTGTTTTTTTAAAAAGGGGGGTCTTGATGAGGAGTCGACACAATTTTGAACCTGCCGCAGCTCCAGTTTAGTGTTCTCGAACTCCGGACATGCACAGAAACTCAGTGGTCAGTTTATTGCGACCACCCACAAGTCAAGTGTTTCATCTTTACGTAAAGCTACTGTGTGTAGCGTGAACGACTCAGGACCCCGAACCAGCTGACTGTAGTGGCACAGTTCCGTCAGTCTGTGTCTCATGTTTAAATGTACTGACGAACTGACAGATGGTTTCTCAGTATTTGACCATTTAGAGCCAAGTGAAGCACCTGCACAGATTACATCCGATAGGAAGACAGTTGGCGTTTACGTCTGTGACTTCTTCATTTGAGGCGGGTAAACGCA
>JACVVK020000698.1:0-65000 GCA_018292915.2 Batillaria attramentaria | reverse complement strand
CTTAATTAACGAGTTAGCGTCTCATATCATTGCCAGTGGTAAACATGGTTTTCAGCTCAGGCCTGGTGCAGTTGAATTGTTTTTGCTGATGTTTGCTGATGACATTGCCCTGTTTTCCTGCACACCTAGTGGTCTACAAAATCAGTTAGACAATTTGTACATTGTTGCTGGTAAACTTGGACTTACTGTTAATCTTGATAAAACTAAGATCATTGTGTTTAGAAATGGAGGGTTCTTGTCAAAGTTTGAGAAATGGAAATATGGTACTCAGTCTGTAGAAGTTGTTAATACATACAAATATCTAGGTCTAAATTTTACTACTCGTTTAAGCCTGAACACATCTGTTACTGATCTTGTTATTAAGGCAAAGAAATGTGTTGTAGATATCTTTAGAGTCCTCAGGAAATTGGATTGTCGTAACCCTACTATATTTTTCAAACTGTTTGATGCTCAGATTACACCGATGCTTCTTTACGGTTCAGAAATTTGGGGAGTTGAAGAGTTTAGAGAAATTGAGAAAGTTCATCTTTTTGCATGTAAATGTCTTCTTAATGTTAGCCTTCGAACGCCCAATCAGATGGTATACGGTGAACTTGGGAGATATCCCCTTTCCGTACTGTCCTCAGTGAGATGTGTTTCCTATTGGCTTAGGCTGTGTAGTTTACCACATGACAGATTCTCCTGCATGGCATACCATATGCTGAAAGAAATGGACGACAGAGGTAAAGTTACATGGGCTACACATGTCAAAGATTTACTTTTCCGAAATGGGTTTGGTCATGTCTGGGTTGCTCAAGGTGTTGGCAATAAGAGAATGTTTCTTAATGAATGCAGACAAAGGTTGATTGACTGTTCAAAACAAAACTGGTCGTCTAAACTTTCAGAAAGCGATCGCTTTGCCGTCTACCGTAGTTTTAAAACATCATTGGAAAAAGAGAGTTACTTTGATATCATACATTCAAACTATGTAAGAAATATGTTCATTAAGTTCAGACTTGGTCTTGCGGAACTGATGTGTAACAAAACCAGATACCAGCTGTCAAATTCATCAAATGTATGTCCATTTTGTCGTAATGTACCAGAGGACGAGGTCCATTTTCTGTTCTTCTGCCCCCTGTACGATGACTTGCGCCAGAAATACTTGTCTAGGTTTGACCTAGATTTCTATTGTACACAGCAGATGTCAATTTTACACACCTCGACTCCAGCTGCCGTTGGCGACCTTGCAAAATACGTGTTCCATTCATTTAAGCTCCGTGACAATACCACGTGACAATACCACGTTCGCGTAGCACACTCCACGTGCAGCTTGTGGTTTTCTGGATGTTTTGTTTGCCTGACTAGTCTTACATGGGCTCACGGCCTGGCATGTGTCTGTAACACGGAGTACTACCCGATAGTTATGTTTCTGATCTGTGTATATGTTAGTACGCTACTCGCAGATGGTCATGCGTAGGCTATTTATTCCGTGTGTGTGTGTGTGTGTGTGTGTGTGTGTGGTTACCTCCGGCTTATAAAATCATCCCGTGTTGTTCTCTCTGTACGCCATTTCATTATTTGTAAAGACAACTCACTTCCATTGTAATGGACGGAAGTCCGAACAATAAAATGTCTGAGTCTGAGTCTCTCCCTCTCTCTCTCTCTCTCTCTCTCTCTCTCTCTCTCTCTCTCTCCCTCTCTCTCTCTCTCTCTCTCTCTCTCTCCCTCCCTCTCTCTCTCTCTCTCTCTCTCTCTCTCTCTCTCTCTCTCTCTCTCGGGAGCGGGAGCTGGGATAGCCGAATGGTAGCGTGTTGGACTGTCAGTGCTCAGGTCGTGAGTTCGAACCCCGGCTGGGGCTACATATTTGTGTTGGCTTTTTTCTCGTTGCCTCGTCTTTGATATCAACTTTACGTTGAAGTAAAGGACGTTAAATTCTCAAGCACCCTCCCCCCCTCTCTCTCTCTCTCTCTCTCTCTCTCTCTCTCTCTCTCTCTCTCTCTCTTCATACACTTCAATATTGAGAATGAGTATTATATGTACGTGTATCTTCGACATTGAGGAAACATTTCATCAGCTTGAGGCTGAGTACGTATTTCTAGTCACACCATTTTGTACATACCCTTCCTGGTTGTGTTGTATATTATGTTTTGTCCGATTTTGATTCACAGTTCAAGATCGGTAAACGTTGTATTGTACGATGTGGTACGTTTAAGAACTTAAGTATTTCTGGTCTATGTTTCTTTCATGTTTATTGTGAAGTACCGGTTGTATCATAATTATACAAGTGAACACGCATTGTTAAGGTCTTATTCTTTGAATTCTGAAGATTTTATTTTTTCGGCGTGTGTGTGTGTGTGTGTGTGTGTGTGTGTGTGTGTGTGTGACAGTGTGTGTGTGTGTGTGTGTGTGTGTGTGTGTGTGTGTGTGTGTGTGTGTGTGTGTGTGAGAGAGAGAGAGAAAGAGAGAAAGAGAATGTTAGAAAACGAAATATTGCTGTTGTGGGGAATCCAGCAACCCCCCCCCCCCCCCAAAAAAAAAAAAAATCGTCAAATCAACATTTTCTAGATCACGTATGTACTCAACAATCCATGCATCCGTTCAGATCATACAACCCAGCCCCAAGTGATAGTAATAATGTGTGGATTGGGACGGCGCTTTTCCCAATTGCTTGGGTCGAAGCGCCGCAGCTGAACACACAACACGCACACGCACGTAAATCACACGCATTCTCTCACACGCCAGACATACATACGCCTTACAATCACGTTGCGAGTGGTCATCTCAGCTATATAGGTTTCAGAATTTAGAATTGCATTTATTTTTTAGTTTTTAAATTCATCTTTTTGGGCATATTTACAGACATGTTTACAAGTGTGTGTGTGTGTGTGTGTGTGTGTGTGTGTGTGTGTGTGTGTGAGAGAGTTTAACGTCCTTTTTCACCACATAAGGGTGATATCAAAGACGGGGCAACGAGAAAAAAGGCCAGCACAAATATTTGGCCCCAGCCGGCGGGATTCGAACTCACGACCCGAGCACTGAGAGTCCAACGCTCTACCATTCGGCCACCCCGGCTCCCCAGACATGTTTACAAAACACACGTAAACCCAAAACAAAATACAGCAGCAGTATAACAAAATCATGTAAACCAAGAAGCAAATACAAAACAAATGCAGACAGGCAGGAAGGAAAATAAAATAAAGTACAACTTTGTGAATTTTTGTGGGCTGAACATTTTCGGCAAAGCATATGGGGAGGATGCCGGAGTACCCGAAGAAAACCCACGACGGTCTGCCCGAATGAACGGTGCCACATACTTCAGCTGCAAAAGTTTTAGGCCCAAGTGGGACTCGAACCCTCGAGACGTTACATCTACACTATCGAATTTTGACATGCCTCAACCACCCTCCCCCCACCCTCCCCACCCCCGCCCCCGCCCCCGCCCCACCCCCACTTGCAATTCACTTCTCTAACAAATGGTTGGCAAACTTTCGGCTCGCGCCACAGAATCAACTCCGTCGTGGTCTGTGCTTGCAACAATACGAGCGGAGTCAATCTGGAGACGTCCGTGTTTGTCTCCCTTCCTGTCAGTCCTTAAGAGTAGCGTCCCTTCCCCCCCCCCCCCTTCGCCCCCCCCCCTCCCCCACACCCCACCCGTCCCTATGAGTATCTAGCCTGATTTATTTAACCCTTTCACTGCCAGACGCGCTTCGGTTCACTAACGGGTGACATCTCTTCACATCACTCTGCTGGAAACAGGAATCTATACCTATACTGCATCCAGACAGCTTTTTCACTACTGGAAAGTCTAGATTTAACATTTTAAACTAATTTGACAGTGGAGCTACTGGTGTGATTCATGAAATCCTGCGACGGCGGCAGTGAAAGGGTTAATGGTTCTGACCTGTCGGTATTTGCGCCAGATAAGCCCGATCCTCGGCCGGTCAGATTATGCATATGCCATAGACATAATTATTTGCATATGGACGGCTATTTTTTTTAAATGCAGTTAGTATATACTGCACGACGACAGCATTTCACCAGCTGGTACTGAGCTAACAGGAGGCTTCAGGCGACACGAAAATGGAGGATCTAGGAGTCAGCTACTTTGGTGGGCAAAATTTGAATTTTCGGGGGCATAGTCCACAGGCGGCAGTGTATTGCATTCGTGTAGACTAATTATAAAGATAGACCATTGCAAGCGGACGTACGCACTCAAAAGTGCAGCTGTTCCAAAAACATAAGACAAGTACTCTTAGGAAATTAGCGCACAAGGAAAATGAAAGCCATAAACTCCGTATCATGCCGTACATCTCGACTACCCTGTGTATCCAGTATCGCTTCAAATTCTCGTTGCCCCATCCACTTTGCCTCTCTCCACCCCTCACAATGGAGTCAGATTCTCACCGACCGAGCCCCCTGTCTGGGGACTGACTCCACGGGACAATGAGGAAGCAAACAGAACGGGGACGACCGTCGCCTGGGCGGGGCAGGGGGGAGGGGCAGAGAGGAACCCCTGAGTCAAGGTAGACAGCGGCAGAGGTTAGGGTAGGAGCGAGGCAGAGCAGGCTGGTTGTATCGTGATGTCGCAGCGGCATGTGGCTCGTGCCGATCTGGGGGAGTGTGTATGCAGTTGAACGTGCTACAGGTGAAGTAGAGAGAGAGAGAGAGAGAGGAAAGTCTAACTGGAGCTGCAGCGGAACTGCAAGCTGCAGCACTTTACAGTGGGCGCCTTTTCTAGAATTAAATTGGTGAGTATTACAAATTAACAAAACGAGAGGTGTGGGTGTCAATTTATTGTGGATAACCCGGCTTTTGAATCAGTTACAAAGGAGTCTTCAAACATGAAGTATCAATAGACGGACAGAGTCTTAGACAACTTGAACACGCAGATGGGTAAAGGACGCCAGTAAAACAAAAGTATAGCATTTGCAGACACAGAACACCACTAAAAAGTATGAATGTAAAAGACCCAGTGGGGGGGGGGGGGCGAGGGGGAGGGGGGGCGAGGTGAGGGGGCTGTCACAAGGCAAGACAGAAATCGTGACAGACTTACACCCTACTAACAACCACACGTAATGACTGCAGACAAGATATAAGGTTAGTTATTTAGGGTTTAACGCCGCGCAAGCAACAAAGACTATTTCGCGGCTAATCAAGGCCCTTCTTCGCCAGACTAAATGAAAAAGGAAGACAATAAAACAAGGTGTAAGTATGTATAAAAAAAATCTATCCGGTATAACTAATAAACACGTTTCACTTCTTTGTACATCGAACGAGGATAGTCCGTATTACTTGAGGCGTCTAAATTTTATAGACGTAAACTTCAAGACAGACTGAAGAAGGTGGAGAAGGCAAAGCCATTCACTTCCAGAACTTCACTAACTGCACAGCAGCTGCGAAAGGCCAAGAAACCCAGAACTAAACTGACCTTGGTATAGCAGCGAAAACCCAAGAACACCCAATTCAAAAGGTTTGCCCTAAACGAGTCCCCACCTCAAACTCTCACAAACAGAACCTTGTTCTTGAACTCACGCAGTGTTAGTCCAGTTGATGGGTGACGATACGGGCCGGGCAACAGTTTGGGTCAACACGTTTCGTCATGTTAAACCCCGTCCTCCTGCTACACCAGACGCAGGCCGATGATGTGGGTCCCCGACCGTGTGCTCGAACTGTCGCGACAAGGCTGCAGACAGTCTGGGGGACGGCCTAACGCATGAGGCCGAGAAGGCAACGACAAACTGCCTAAAAGGTTTCTTTTTCCTGCTACGTGGTGCTTGTGAAAAGACTTACATTGTTGCGCTGTTTGGGGGAAAAGTATCGTTGTTATTTGAGTTGTCTGGCCCCGGTAAGAGTGTCCTACAAAGCCTTACATTGCTTGTACCCATGTGGTAAAAAGCGCGGAGCAGTGGGAAAACGCGAAATGTCACACACACACACACACACGGGACGTGCTGTGTTGCGTTTGTATTGTAAAGCCCCTTACGGAAAGTTTTCAACTTTTAACAAAGGAACAATGCGTATCACTTATGTCCCGGATTAGTGTACGCTTTCAGACCTTTTTTATGGAGCAAACACAGAGCACTTTGTGTTTTTTAAAGGAAAGCTTTCAGTCTGTGTTTCTAATACCACATGAACATGAACGTGATTTACGCGCGCAGATATGGAGGCAAGACAAAAATGAAGGAAAAGTGGAGAGAAAATCGGAAACAGAGTTACTAAGAACAGATCAGCCAAAACAAAAAAAAAAGGGGGGGGGGGGTGGGGGGGGAGGGCACAAAGGGGAAGTAATCTTCATAATTTGCCAAATACTGACTGTGGGTGTAGAAATCACACAAACTATAAATCTGAATGTAAAACAGTCACAGTTGTTTTAGGAATTTCTTTTTTTTTGTTCTTTTTTTTCTTTTCTTTTTTCTTTTTTTTTTCTTTCTTTCTTTCTTTTTTCGTTGGCATGCTGAGAGATCGTCAGCTAATCGTTAATAACAAACACACACAAATGATTAGACATGACACAAAACGTATAAAAAGGCGATTTGTGTTTTTCTCGTAAAACAATCCTTATTCATTTGAGCTTCTTCTACTTCTACTTCTTCTCCTTCTTCTTTTTCTTCTTCTTCTGCGTTCCCTGTACTGGACGAGGAGCCGGGGTGGCCGAATGGTAGAGCGTTGGACTTTCAATGCTCGGGTCGTGAGTTCGAATCCCGGCCGCTGGGGCCAAGTATTTGTGCTAGCCTTTTCTCGTTGCACCGTCTTTGATATCACCCATACGTGGTGGAAAAGGACGTTAAAGTCCCAAACACCCACCCACCCATCCCTGTACTGGACTCTGCCTCAGATGATTAGGTTGGCAGTTTTGATGAATTCGGTGGTGTTTTGGAGTTCCGCTTTGGTGCCACAGAGTTTCTCTGTTAGCGCTGCTCCTTTCGGCATTCATCTGAGCAAAAATCTAGAGACTATCACAATATCAACTGAGGTTGAAAACAAAAAATCAAACAACCCCAGTACACAAGCCAGGACGATCTAGGCGCTCAGCTTCACCAAGTTAAAAGCCTGGCGGTGTTAACAGATCACATTTCGACTTTTCCACGATCCAGCATTTTCTCGAACGTTAGGCTTTCAAAAAGCCACCACCCGACTCTCATGAAACAAATCTCAGTTTTCGTCCGGTGAAAGAAGTTAAGAACGGGCCAGTCAGGTTGTCTGCATATGAGCACAAAGATTACACAAAACGCCTTTTGTGGGGATACGGCGTTTCGGATACAAACACCCCAAATCGGGAGTTTTTGCACGCAACCGGAGATTCTCTGGCATTTTGCAGCGACTGAGCGGCGTCTGAAGATGCAAAAAGAAAACAGTGCATGCGATGCAGCCGTCATCGTTTTATTTTGAGAAATTGAAACGCGTATGATGCACGCTTGTATCGCTTTAGTCATGTTCGAGGTGGGGGGTGTGTGTGTGTGTGTGTGTGTGTGTGTGTGTGTGTGTGTGTGTGTGTGTGTGTGTGTGTGTGTGTGTGTGTGTGTGTGTTGGGGGGAGGGGGGGGGGGGTAACTGCGACGTACTGGAGCCTTGTGTCTTAGGCTAGAAACATGGCTACGCTGTTTGACCGATTCCGAAACACGTTTTGTGGCTGGTGAAGTGGCGAGGCCGGCACGTTTTTCTTGTGGCTGATCTGGTGGATAACTATTGTGGAAACACGGAAATTGTGTTGCTCTGTTGGGTGTGGATTGTTGGCCTTAGACTTAGAGACCATATTTCTTTTTTTTTTCTTTTCTTTTTTTCTTTTTTCTTTCTTTTTTTCTTTGTCATTCGGCTATCGCAGGGGCTCTTGGGCCCAGGGATGCGTTAGACTAACAACTTCGGGTCTCGAGTTTGATTCCCCAACTGTATAAAGGACAATTTTTTTCGGGGGGGGGGGTGGTGTTATCGCTTGTTTGTTTGTTTGCCCCCCACCCCCTCCCTCCTTGTTTAATTATCTTTGGTTGCGTTCCTTACGTTGGAAAAAAAGGACCCTCACCCCTCTCTCTCTCTCACTCGGGGAGCCGGGGTGGCGGAATGGTAGAGCGATGGACTTCTAATGCTCGGGTAGCGAGTTCGTATCCCGGCTGGGGTCAAATCTTTGTGCTGGCTTTTTCATCTTTGCCCCGTCTTTGATATCACCCGTATGTGGTGGAAAATGACGTTAAACCTCCAACCAGCCAGCCACCCTCTCTCTCTCTCTCTCTCTCTCTCCCTCTGTGCAAAACACACCCGTCAGCCGGAGCAGCTTTGAAAGGACGATTTACCTCCCATTTTTTCGGTGGCCTGTTTCTTCAATGGCGTATCTGTGGTTTGTCCACCACATCAGATTTTGAGAGAACAATAAAAGACATAGCAATTGTGGTGCGCGCGCACACACACACACACACACACACACACACACACACACACACACACACACACACACACACACACACACACACGAGTTCTGTCAGTCCCTCATTACTGCTGCTGGGCTGAGAACAAGTGTGTTTTGATTGCAGTTTTCAAGGTGTGGACCGAATATATAATTGTGCCTTATGGTTTTTTGGAAAGGTGTTGCAAAGGGTGGGTCCTTGTTTTTTTCGAAAACGACCGCTGCCCATACGTTCTAAAACATCTAGAAGTGTGTAAAAGGTTTCCCGTTTGTACCATGGCATGCGGTCATTTTATAAACTAGTTACCTTACAGAATTTTTTTTTTTTTTTTTTGCTTGACACTAGCGGCTCTTCAATCTAAGTTTCTAACCTTTGCTCATTGGAAACCTTAAGATAGCAAGGATACAAGATTTTTTTCACTTCGTTGCCTCTTAGTTTGGGATCGGTTTCAGTTTCCTGTTTTCTTCATTCTTCACATGGACTGTTTAGTCTTCCGTCTACCCTAGGAAAACAAATCTCACTTCACGAACACAAGGAAAGAGAAAAAAAATCATCGGAATAAAAATATACCGAGGAAAGTAGTATAGTTACTCCTCGCTACAGACACATGTGAGGGGCCGAGAGATAAGAAACTATCCATGGCCTCACATTGACGGCTGAAGGCTCACTATCTATGACAGGCGTTTCGCTTCACAACAGATCCATGTTTTTGCAACAACCCGCAGCCGACCGGGCCGAGCAGTTTCCCGCTGGTTTGAGGGAAGGATTTGGAAGGAGATGGGATGATTATTCAGATGTCACTTTCCTTTCCCGCTACTGGTGACTTCTGCACGAAGATTTTTGTCTTTGCTGAAGAGTTGTCAGATTTTCATCCTGGTGAAGGTTGTGGTGGTAGGGGGTGGTGGGCTTCGGAAGGGGGTGGTTGGTGGCGCCGGGGCGGGTTGTTGGAAGGGGTGTGTGTGTGTGTGTGTGTGTGTGTGGTGTCAAAGACTACAAACGCACGAAGCCTGAAACACGCCTGTATATTCCCTGCTAGCCTCGGGCATCATAGTGACCGATAAAAATGCGTCAATCTACACTTTTTCGTGACAACAAAACTCAGTACGTGTACAAGCTGGCCGGCCGGCACACTCGCATAACAGGATACTTCAAACACTGCACTTGACCCCACGCCCAATTTTTGGTGTCCTTAGTACTTAGCAACGGCAGGCATGAAAATTGACTGTTAATGTTAACTGCCTCTCATTCATTCATTCATTCTCTCTCTCTCTCTCTCTCTCTCAGTGTGTGTGCCACGGTGTGTGTGTGTGTGTGTGCGTGTGCGTGTGTGTGTGTGTGTGTGTGTGTGTGTGCGTGCTTGTGTGTGTGTGTGTGTGTGTGTGTGCGTGTGTGTGTGTGTGTGTGTGTGTGTGTGTGTGTGTGTGTTTTGTTGTTGTTGTTGTTTCTTTCCAATTACATCTTCTCCAGCAAGCATTCACTTTATTAAGGTCAATTAAAGATGGAATGTTTTGTCCTCGTTTGTTGTTTAATGAGGGGAATACAATAGCAGAACCGATTGTAATTCACCAGCAATATACCACTGGCACACACACACACACACACACACACACACACACACACACACACACACACACACACACACACACACACACACACACTATTCCAACGCCCCCAAAATTTAATGTCTTTCATAGTCAAACTTTTACGTGGTTACATGCCACCCATACCCCAGAAACTCTTTCCTCCATTTCAACCACCCGAAACTTCGAAACCAATGTCGCGTTCTTAACTTCTCCGCAAAGGACAATGCAATATCAACGTCCATCCAACCTCATTAAAAGCTGAAACGTATTCAAACTCTTTTCTCCCGGCGAATTTGGTGAAGCCAATTACAAGAGGCGAGCCGCCTAACGAATGCAGAGGCGTCTTTCCCTGTGTTTGCCATCGAGCCGCGAGCGTCGTGAGGCCGCTGTCAACTCGGGGCGCGAGCGGGGAGGGGCAGTGTCTGCCGTTTCTGCCCAGAATTCGATTCAGCTTATGTCAAAATTGATTAAGGCGCAGCAAATATTGTCCAGCATGACTTCGGAAACCGCTTCATCAGGCACCACTTAGAGGAGCAAACAGCAGAAGGCGTGAACCTGCTAGGAGAGAGAGAGAGAGAGAGAGAGAGACGTTCTGTAGGACAAACCCCTCCTTCACCACTTCTTGTGGAGGAAGTTTCCTGTCCACTGGCTATACCACGAGCGTGGTTTCGTTTCCCGCGTGACTGTGGCCGCTGTTCTCTCCCTGGGCGGCTGAGCGGTGGTCTAATAGGTAGCGCGTCTGATTTAGCCGCTGCGCTATTGAATGGCCGTCATGGCGATGAAGCGTGGGTTGGAGCCCAGGTCGAGCTTGTGATATGTGATACCGGTTTTTCCTGGCTACCGGGCTGCTCATCGAGGGTTGGGTTTCTCTCCGGGTTATCCGGCTTTCCTCCCCCAGCAAAATTGTAAAAAATAAATGATAGGTATTGGGTGGCGCTGCACCGCGGCCCGAATTTCCCGAAAGGGATAAAAGAAGTAGTGAACGGGGGAGCCGGGACAGTCGCGCGACAGGGCATCGGACGTTAAACCCCTAAAACCCACCCCTCCACTCTCCTTGAACAGTTAAAGACTCATTGAAAGGAATCAGAATAAGCGGCACTGTCATTTTACGTTTGCTTGATGAAGACTCTTTTACACATTTCGTACCGAGCACGAGTATCCCACGTTTGTGAGAGTATCCCACGTTTAAGACGTTTTTGGTTTTGTTTTGGCCCTGTATGTGAAAATCAGGCAAGATTAAAGCCGGCTCTTACCACTGGGCACTGCGGAGCGCCACAGTGCTGTCCACAGTTGTGACACAGTTGTGATTTTTTTTTTTTTTTTTTTGGGGGGGGGGGGGGTTCCGCCGCTGTGGCGTCATCACAGCAACCTGGATTTCAAATAGCCACAACTGTGACTGTGGTTTCCACAACAGATTCTGACTGGCTGTACTACGCCACTTCGGCGCGCAAACATGGCGGACAGTGCATGTTCAATCGGTTTGTCGCCGAGCACAGCTGTGTTCAGTTTTGTAGTTAGTAGACACACCGAGCGCAACGATTGTGATGTGCACATGTGTGTTTCGCGTGCTGTGCCCAGTTAACAGCAGGCTTAAGCATTCCTTCACGGCTCTTGTTGCAGCAAACACGAGTATAATCAAAGTGCAACGCTCCCACTAAGCCAAATTTAAATCTATGCAGATATAAATTAATTATGAATTGTGTGTGTGTGTGTGTGTGTGTGTGTGTGTGTGTGTGTGTGTGTGTGTGTGTGTGTGTGTGTGTGTGTGTGTGCCGGTGTGTGTGTGTGTGTGTGTGTGTGTGTGTGTGTGTGTGTGTGTGAGGCCACTGGTGCACAACCCCAAACGTACTTGAATTGAGTTAACTGAACAATAAATTCGGTGAATTCTTACTCTGATCCTTTATTACCCCTTGGAGGTAATAAAAAATAATTTGAACTGCCTACCAAAAGATTTTTGTGCCTGCGAAAACTTTCTGACAACGCCTTGTGTACCTTGTGTACTATGCAGTCTGTGTGTCCATTGACATATAGAATGCTTGTATGTTACTTTTGTTGTTTTTTGGTGTGTTTTTGTTGTTTTTGTTGTTGTTGTTTGTTGTTTGTTTTGTTTTGTTTAATGTGTGTATGGATGTGTGCTGTTTGTGTCTGTCTCCTGTATGGGTGTTGTTGGGTTTGTGTGTGGGGGTGGGGGGGGGGTGTTTGGGGGTTTAACGTCCTTTTCCACCACATAGGGTGATATCAAAGACGGGGCAACGATGAAAAAGCCAGCACAAATATTTGGTGGGGGGTGTGGAATAAATGTATATAATGTATGTGCGATGAATGTACTATTGGAAGATGTATGTGTATAAATGTAGGGGTTGGTTGAGAGATGTTCTTAAAAGGTATCAGGGTATTATTGTTGTTTTAGTCTTCTAACTTTTTTCAAAGATGTAGTTGTATGAATGTATGTATGTTCTTCGATTTGATGTCTTTGTGAAATAAAAAATAAAAAAAAATAAAAATTGAACTGAATTGAATTCTATTTTATTCTCTATCAAAGTCTCAGAAGCTGACGCGATTGTGAAGGTTCATATAGAGGATTGTATCATACTGATTAGTCCAGGACCCCTGCGTCAGATTCCTACCTTCACAAAATCTGTTTGGAGCATTGTAGGGCGGCGGGGATGTTGACTGTGTGTTGGTTGGGTGGCAACTTGGGTTGGGGTGGGGTGGGGGTGGGTGTTTGGGTGTTTGACGTCCTTTTCCACCACATAGGGTGATATCAAAGACGGGGCAACGATGAAAAAGCCAGCACAAATATTTGGCCCCAGCCGGGATCGAACTCACGACCCGAGCATTAGAAGTCCAACGCTCTACCATTCGACCACCCCGGCTCCCCGGCAACTTGGGTTGGAATCAAAGGTGTGGCATCTATAAGATCCTACCGTGACACTGCAAGCGTTAGAAATCCCGAACTTGAACGAAGTCGCTGTATGTTTTCTGTCGCCCGACAGCTCCGCAGAGACTGGGAATAGTTGGGGAAAAAAATAGTCAGAAAATATCATAAAATCAGGACAAACGGCCGTCCTCAAGCTCTGTTTTGCCCAATTTCTTGTTTGATTGCACACGATGGAATTACTACTTCGAATCGCGCATTGTCTGTATTATCTAGGCAGTGGGCAGAAGTCGAGCTGGAAAAGGAATCACGCGTAGTGCAAGGGGCTGTAATCAGTCCTCTGTTTTTCGCCAAGGCGGGTAATACGGCCGGTGGAGTGTTAGCGAAAAGACAAATTGATTCGGCCGTTTGTTTTTCTGGCTCCGGCCTGATGATCCAAATGAAAAGCAATCGGTGGCGCCTCCCTGCGGCGTCCTGTGAGGACACAAGGGGAGGAAACCCAAGCGAGGTCCCGATAATGACCGAAGCAAGTCTCCATTAGTGACCGGCAGAAAACACACAGTAGCCCATGTCCCTGGTTGGCCGCACTGTGTGCACTGTGACGCCGCCACGATCACTACCGCAAAGCCGCAGTTACCGCCCATGATGGTGGCGCTGTATTAAGGGGAGATAATTCTTCCCGCCCTGGGAATCGATCGCAGATCGCTAGGGACCCGATGCCCGGATGAGATTTCAACGGGATCTTGCGAGTTTTGACGACACCACAAAGGCTTTGTACTCCAGCTTGTCTTCGCAGAAAGGATGTAGTGTCCTCTTGGATTAAAAGAAGGAAACACGAGTAGAGCACGACAAAGACCCGTTTGCGTTTACAAACGACCAGAAAAAGAGTCTAAATCTTGATTTGCTCAGAAAGGAAATTTTGAAACCTTAAAACTTCTTAGCTAGCTTAATGTCTTTTAGGACAAAGAGACAGGGGTAGGGGGTGGGGGTGTTAGGAGTTTAACGTCCTTTTCCACCACGTATGGGTGATATCAAAGACGGGGCAAGGAGATATTAAGCCCCACCCGGGACTCGAACTCACAACCCGAGCATTGAAAGTCCAACGGACAAAGAGGCAGATGGCAATGTCAATTGGCAATGGACTCCGTGACTTGGTTCTTCAAACGGTTAAACCCAGTGTTCACTATGTTTCAAAACATTTTTTTTTTTAATGAACAAAACAAATCAACCATTGGTATGTAATTCCTCCGGCGTAATTCCGGCGGGGAGCCGGGATAGCTGAATGGTAGAGTGTGGCGTGGGCCAAATATTTGTCCTGGCCTTTTTCTCGTTGCCCCGTCTTTGATATCACCCTTACGTGGTGGAAAAGGACGTTAAACTCCCAAACACCCACCCATCCCATCCGGCGTGATTCCGCCGACCAGCTGCTACAAGTTTCGGTCGACGCAGAATTTCAATCGACATGTACTGGAAATAAAAATTAATGCCATTCAGTCGCTGGTGGAAAACCGCGCAATCCTCGAAATTCCTCTAACACAACGGAACTTCAAATATTCTGGCACACTTAGTGACCTCCCGACACCGTCGGCAACCCGCGATACTTCGCGCGGCGAGTGTCAGCCTCGTTTTCGATACTTTTCCAGCTGTTAGCTCGTGTCGTAAGAGGGCGCTGACAGTTGACGTCATCAGGAAAATGTGCGCGGCCTCTTCAGCGGTAGAAGCTGCACTCATTTACACAGTTTCCTGTGCATCCCGCTCTCGTAACGAAGTTTGAGAAAACTTCATTTCGGCGGACGGAGAAGTCGTGAGTGCTCACTGGAGCCAATGTACATTATGCTTGTTCCCTCGCTACATCACCTGTCAAAACAGATGTGTTTATGTTCGGGGCGGTTCAGTTTCCAGGAGTGAAAGCACGTAGACTGATCAGTGTACGCTTTGCTGAATTTTGTCTGTGAGGGAAGAGTGAGGAATTGAACAAACTTTCTGTTTATCAAATATTGTCACTGAATATGCAGTCAGTAGTGATTCACTTAATAATAATAATAGAATATTTATATGGCGCCTAACCTTATCTAAGCTCTAGGCGCTTTACATAAATTATACATATTAATTTTTTTTAAAACATAAAAGACAGATAAAACAAACACAAGACAGGTAAAACTGACAAAACAGATGAAAACTAATAAAAACTCATATCCACACACACACACACACACACACACACACACACACACACACACACACACACACACACACACACACACACACACACACACACACACACACACACACACCCGTTCCCTGTGCACACACGCACTCACACCAGCAGAACGACAACGTGACACGGCTATAACTATCACTTAGCACTACACTGATGTAAACATATGCATTGGTTTCATGAGGTTATTGCTTCAAATTCAAATTCAGATTTTAAAATATTTTATTGTATTACAGGTATAAAAGGGAAAATTGTCTTCGGGCTCACAGCTCGAAACAAACTAAGAATGACAAATGAAGATTATTCGTCAATAAAAACAACATAAATTTCTGTTTGGGGGGGGGGGGCGGTCTTTTTAAGATTGATTGGTTTATTGCCGGGTCTGTTGTTGTTGTTGTTGTTGTTGTTGTTGTTGTTGCTATTTTTGTGGCGAACGGAGAATACTCGACAAGAACACTTCAATAAAAGGATACGAGCTTTGATGTCAGTCATTTCAGCACTTATATACTCTAACCACTGAACCATAAACGACACATGCATTTACAAATACAGGGCAACTCACTTATGTTTACGAAAACGAGCCGGGTTGGGGGGTGGGGGAGGAGGAGGAGGAGGAAACTGGTGGGTGGTTCCATAAAGTTTTTTTGTGGACACAGATATAAACACCGCTAGTTGAAACCGGTGGTTGAATGAGCACTATTCACAAGTGACAAAACTGTACGGGCACGAGACCCGTCACGGCGATGCCTCTATTATATATTCACGGTAAAGCGTGTGCCCGCCAAAAGAACCGGCTGCCATTCACTGAGTCGTTCTTCAGTAATCAATATGTTCCATCGATCGATTGCACCACAGGTGTTCGTACTGTTTCACACCTGATACTCTTCTCAGTCGGGCGATGGTGCAATCGACAGACCGCTGTAGTTTTCAGGATGAGTCATACATGTTTTTCAAAAATGAACTGACTAGACTATAGACCCGTGGTGCACGGTATGGAAATGCAGTTTCTGTTGGACGTGTTTGAGGTGGAAGTTTATAGGCACGTGGCTTGTCGCTGCCATAAATTGCTTTCTCAGTTCTGACCCGCCGTGACTGTGCGGATCCGTTCGACAGTAAGATCAGTATTACGTGTACGTGTTGTCCTACTATGGCTGGTGAGTGTTATTCATGTTAGTTCTCCGTGTGCCTGATGTCGCAGGGCTGTGTTGACACACTCTCTCTCTCTCTCTCTCTCTCTGTGTGTGTGTGTGTGTGTGTGTGTGTGTGTGTGTGTGTGTGTGTGTGTGTGTGTGTGTGTGTGTGTGTGTGTGTGTGTTTGTGTGTGTGCGTGTGCGTGCGTGTGTGTGTGTGTGTGTGTGTGTGCGTGTGCGCGTGCGTGCGTGCGTGTATGTGTGTGTGTGTGTGTGTGTGTGTGTGTGTGTGTGTGTGATCTTGTGTGCTATGCTGTACATATCTGTCTGCATATAAATGCGACGTGACAACCGACAGAGGCCATGCAACGACTAACATATAAATTTGTTTTGTTTTGTAGGTAACAGGAGACTTGTTTGGCACGAATCGTTTCAAGGCTCTCAAATCGACAAATCCAGATGGAAGCACGAGGTGTCTGCATACGGTGGAGGAGTAAGTTTTCCTTGTAAACACTGTCTGTGCACAGTGTTGTGTTTCCGTCTCATTGGAAAAGGTTTAACTTATTGTTGTCTCTAAGATCTTCGAGAGTACCCTGTGTTGCCCTAAATGAACACATCAACACCCGCTCCGTGACAGTTTAACCTGTCAGAAGGCCTTCGACAACATACCTGAGTTTATTTCTGTGGACTTCGACCTCTTACACAGTAAAGGAACACGGATGTAATTATGTACACGGTCTATATAGAGAGTTATTGACACACCGTGTGATAATGGCATGCCGGTGAAACAGTCCAGATTATACCCCGCCTGGAGTATATCCCCGTATAAACTGGCCTAGCCCAGACTATACCCCTGTATAAACTGGCCTAGCCTAGACTATCCCCCCCCCCCGTATAAACTGGCCTAGCCCAGACTATACCCTGGGCTGGGCTGATCTATACCCAGGGGGTTGAATCGGCCTAGGATACTTTATACCCGAGGGTATAAAGTAGCCAGGGGTATACTCCGGCCTGTTAAAATGGCAACACAGCAGGTTTCGTTGGGGATAGGAAGTATGTTATGGGAGTGAATTGAAGTTCGTAGTAGACGAGGGAGTCTTGTGTGTTATTCAACCGTTAAAAATAAACAAAAGGGAAGGAGTGGGGGGGGGGGGGAAGGAGGGGGGGGGATAAAAATGTAACAGCAGTAGTCATGGGGGTAGGTGTCATCTCAGTACTCAGTTTCGATGTACCCTCAGAATTAACCATATAAAGACCTGTTGGTTAACTATGGTTATGTTACCGCGCCCTGTCTGCCCATTTTCATCATCGTGATCATGATGTTTGTAAGAATGTATTGTATGACTGTGTGCATGTAACAATTTTCCTATTGCAAGGCGCCCAGAGCTCCAGCAGGAGGTTGGGCGCCAGACAAATCATCATCATCATCATCATCATCATCATTATCATTGTGTCTATGTTCTGGTTTTTCTTTTCAGAACTGGGAGTTCCAGGTGTACAACCCTGACCGTGAGAATAGCTACGTCGAGAATGGAACTTTGTACATCAAACCGGTGAGACTCTTTACTCCCAAGTTAAAACACAAAATATAGTATTATGATTGTGCCGTGTTTATACTGAGTCTCAAAAACAAGATGAACATCGAAGTTTATGACACAAAAAGGAGCGACTGGGTGAAAAAAAAAAAAAAACCAAAAAAAACACGTCTTTATGAAACGCACAGTTCATAAAACACACAATAAGAAAAGAGGGCGGGGTGGATGGGTGTTTGGGAGTTTAACGTCCTTTTCCACCACGTTTGGGTGATACCAAAGACGGGGCAACGAGAAAAAGGCCAGCACTAGCACAATAAGAAATGAAACGTTTTATCAGAGAACAAAATTATTTAATGTCGGTGTTGTTAGGGATATGTTTTTAAATTGTTTTTCTTTTACAGACCCTCATCACTGACAATTCCAAGTTTGGTCAAGACTTCATGTCTTCGAGATACAGCGTTTTGGATGTGAAAGGTGGGTCATGGTGAAGTTAGTTATGATCAATACATAACACTAGCTGCTGCTTTTATTGTCCACTGAGGTCGTCTTTGTTGCTGTTTGGGTGGTGAGTTCGGATCCCGGTTGGGGCCAGATATATATGTAGATGCGCTTGACATAACTCCGTTTGAGGTGGATGGCCAACACGCGTTGAACTCCCCAACAACCAGCGACCAAGCCAAAAAGTGCACTAGGAAAAGTTTCTGTAGTTGCAATTCAAGCTGGAATAATTATTAAATACATTTGTGAACGTTAGCAGTTCTGAAAATACTGAAACATCTTTCGTAAGGCAAGGGTCCAGGGGCCGCCTAGGCCCCGGCGGGGTGTAGGGGGGAGAGCTCTGCTGGGAGCGTTGGGGGGGGGGGGAGAGACCAGGGGGGCAACGCCCCCCGTAAGAAAACGAATTTTGCTAAAGTTCTCACGGTGGAGAATAACACTGACACAAACTCCACAAATCAGCAGACCTGTTTACTCTCAGAAAGGTTTAGTGTAATCCGGGGGTGCCAAAGTGTAGTTTTCGCATAGCAAAGTGTAATACAGTCGACCCACTTTTAGTTTTAAAAAAAAATAACAAAATACTTGTCCGCAGCGCTGTGGGGCGAGTGCACAAGATCAGAATGCTTTGGAGACAAGCGTAAGGCTAAAGACGGTACCCTTCCCCCGGTCCTGTCGGCCAAACTCATCTCAAGGTACGCCTTCAAGTACGGACGTATGGAGGTGGTGGCAAAGATGCCGCTCGGAGACTGGATCTGGCCAGGTAGGTCAATTCCGCTCTGCCGTCATGTTGATTTATTAAGCGCTGCGGCACTTTTACCGTTTAAAGGTAGAGATGTTACTGGTAGATACAATGCATATATATGCACAAAGAGAAAATGTGTGTTAATTTGTATAAAATAGTTATCTGCATTGCAACATCGTTATGTGTAAAATGGCAATATGTATATTTATTTTATATTATATCCTTGTGCGTGCGTGCGTGCGTGTGTGTGTGTGTGTGTGTGTGTGTGTGTGTGTGTGTGTGTGTGTGTGTGTGTGTGTGTGTGTGTGTGTGTGTGTGCTTACTTGACTTATTTTAATGAGCGGCGCAACCCCGTGAGTCTGAAATCCATTTTCTGTTTTTAAAATGCCACATTTTAAAAGAGACATTAAAAGTATTTTTAATATGAATTTGAATTGTGACCTCCCGGTTTGAAATCTTTTTAAAATTACCGAAGTACGTAAGTCATATTTTGCGAATTAAACTGACAAGCTTTTGTTTGTGGTTTTGTTGGGCCCAAAACAATCTCCTTTGACGTGAGATTACTAAGAGAATACCGACGTCATCTAGTATACGTAAGGGGTTTCCACCCTTGAAATCTGTCTTCTCAAGCGATTTGGATGGTATCACGCGATGACGCGTACGGCGAATGGCCTCGTTCTGGCGAAATTGATCTCGTGGAATCTCGTGGCAACAGGAACTTCCGCGACTGTGACGCCCGTAAAATCTTGTCCACGCTTCATTACGGCGCCCCTGCTGAAAATGGCTCGATTCAAGATGGTTACGAGAAGTCTACAAGCGAGAGGTAATGTTGGGTAAATTAGCTGCTTGATTTACTAGTATTGATCGACTGGTCGAGTGAATGGTGAGGTGGTTAGTCAGTTGACTGACCGACTGTCGGTAAGTGTGTGAGTGATTATGCGACCAAACAACTGATTATATGGGTCTACGTGGGTAGATAGGCAATGTTTTGATCGTTTTATTGTTGTTTTGTTTTTGTTACTGTTCTTGTTGTTGTGGTTGGGGATGCGCTAAGTCGGGAGGTGGGGTGGGGGTTGGTGGGTGGGAGTTTAACGTCCTTTTCTTCCACGTATGGATTTCAAAGACGGGACAACGAGAAAAAGGCCAACACAAATATTTGGCCCGAGCCGGGATTCGAACTCACGACCCGAGCATTGAAAGTCCAACGCTCTACCATTCGCTTATCCCGGCTCCCCGTTAAATCGGGGGTGGGCGGGGCGGGAGGGGGGTGTGTGAGGGGGAGAGGGTTAGTAGCTAGCAATATTGATTGATTGATTGATTGATTGATTGATTGATTGATTGATTGATTGATTGATTGATTGATTGATTGATTGATTGATTGATTGAAGATGGGCACCACGACACAAGCCACTCATGTGGGCAGAAGAGTTTCACACCTACTTCGTCGACTGGACTCCGGGTCATATTCAGTATGTTGCTTGATTTGGATCTGCTCTGAGTTTTGTTTGTTTGTTTGTTTGTTTGTTTGTTTGCTGCCCTCCGAGAAAAGATCGTAATTTCAACCATCGAAGCACGGATTTATGAAAGACTTCGAGACTTTAGGAAAGTCACAATAATTTTCAGATGGGGATTAGCTTATAGGAGGGTTTTATGAAGCCAGATGTGCGCGGAAGTCAAAGTTTTCTTGGTCGAGGAGGGCACGCTAACGCAGTGATTACTTTACCTGTACTCTTAGCGCTTAGAACTGCCTTACAAGTAGATTACAGCGCTATATAAATAAATTATTATTATTATTATTATTAAATACCAGGGTACCCGATTATGCACAGGTGTGCGTATTTGTACGCACAAAACTCTTAAATTGTCACACAAATTTGAGAACTGCGCGTATTAGGGGATGCACGTTTTTGGTCTCGCCGTGACAAACAGTATTTTTCCAACTTTCTCCCTTAAACCCGATGAACAAATAGCGGTCTGTAACCAGCAACGGGCACTTGCAGCCTCGAATTTCCGCTGAGCCATTGTGCGTAAGAGACAGAATCTGATGTATGTACCCTCCAAATTTACGAAAGGACCCTCAGAAACATGGAGAGAGAGTGGGTGCTTGGGGGTTTAACGTCCTTTTCCACCACATACGGGTGATATCAAAGACGGGGCAACGATGAAAAAGCCAGCACAAAATATTTCGCCCCGGCCAGGATTCGAACTCACGACCAGAGAGCATTGCAAGTCCAACGCTCTACCATTCGGCCATCCCGGCTCCCCAGATACACGGAGAGAGGATCCCAAGGACCCTAGTATTTTCATATCACAAGGAACACTGAATACAATGTTTGTTTTGATGGTGGTGATGTTCTGATGGTGGTAATGTTCTGATGGTGGTGATGTTCTGATGGTGGTGATCTTCTGATGGTGTTGATCTGTTGTAGACTGGGTGTAGACAATGATGTCATCATGGACCAGCCTACTCCACGTGAGGGCTACTGGAACTACGGCGGCTTTTCTGGCACAAATCCCTGGACCCGTGGTGGAAGAGACGCACCGTTTGATAAGGAGGTGTGTATATAGACACTCGCACCATTTATTCTTTTTTTTTAATTTCTTTTTTTTTCACATTTTGCACATATGCACGTATACAAGATAGACATAACATAACCACACAATCAACCAACGGCAGGAAAAAAATACCACATACCAATAAAGCAGGAAAAAACCTCCACCAACATCAACAAAAGAAGAAAAAACAACAACAACAACAAAACCAGAACAAAAAAAAAATGAAACAAAACAAAAACAAACAGGAGACAACGACACCCCCCCCCCCCCCCCCCCTTTCTCCCTCCCTCTCCCCCCCCCTCCCCAGGCGAACAGACATTTGTCCAGAGCGTTTACAAATATCTAGCCATGCACCATTTATTCTAGTTGTTTTTTTTTTTCTGTGATATGCGTACGGAGATCCGGGATAGCCGAATAGTAGAGCGTTGGACTCCCACTGCTCGGGTCGTGAGTTCGAATCCCGGCTGGGGCCACATTATTTGTGCTGGCCTTTTTCTCGTCGCCCCGTCCTTGATATCACCCATACGTGGTGGAAATTGACGTAAAACTCCGAAACACCCAGCTACCCACCCTGTGATATGCGTACGATGCTTTGACAGCATTTTCGTGTCTTATGTGTTTGTCTTTAGTAAGACCATATCGTCGGGGATGCAATTGAAATTGTGATTTTAGGCCTCGTATGAAGTAGTGTGCTTTGCCTTTTTTTTTTTTTTTTTTTTTTTACTACCAAAAGCAGTCGTTCTTCTGGCATTGCTGTCACGTGACTGACACTGTGACCTGATGTGCTTACAATGGAAACATACTAATTTAGTGTTTTTGGTGAGCTCACGAACGCAACATTTACCACGCATATGCTGCCCCAACTATTCGCCAGCTCTAGTGGTGTTCCTCCGAGGTCGTGGGTGGAATCCTCGGAAGCTGGGGCAATTTTTTTATGCATGATGGTTGAGATGAGAATGATGGTAAGATAATGCCATCAATGGAATGTCCGTGTGGTTGGGACTGCGGGACAAGGTCGCTTTCCACGCTTCCTGTCAAAAATATCCCGGCAGTTACAAGCCCCGGAACTACGGCACCTGCGGTGCCGCCGTGTAATCATCCACATCATAAGACGTGTCATACCAAGGGAACCACCCCCAAAGTCGCACCCGTGAAATGGGTGAATCTCGGCTGTGTGGCAACAGCCTCCCCATTGGGCCCTTGTTTGAAACTTAGAGAAATGCTGATCCTGAGGCAGGCTTTTACTTATTTGCTCCCGCTCTGTTCCAAACGTCAGATGGTGATTCAGCTGAACGTGGCGGTAGGCGGGACGAACGGATACTTCCCAGATGACCCTCAGAAGCCGTGGAGGAATGATGAGCGCGATGCGAACGGCTCGTTCTGGGCCGCCAGACATCAGTGGTACCCTACCTGGCAGGGGGACAGCTGCGCCTTGCAAGTGAAGGACATCAAGGTCTTCCAGTAAACACCAAGAACATTCCGGTTAAAGCGTCTTGTAGTCCGTGTAGAGCGTATGCCGCTGTTGCATACTGTACAGGTAGATCTGTACGACTGGGCACTTTCTACTTAATGTTGTGACCTTTTATCTCAAAGGGTCAGAGAGTGGTCAAAGTCAAAATTCGAAGGATTTTATTCCTTTCTGCCCTATCGGAGTGTGGAGGAATGGACAAAGTAAAAGGGACGAGGCGTGCATAAATGGTGCAACAATGACATTTAACAAAAGTATTTGAGGCGTGCAAATAGAAAAGAAAAAAAATAATACATGTACATTGGCAGCAGCAAAACGAGCTTTGATGGGACAAAATGTACTTCGCAAGTGTGGCAAACTGCACAGAGTAATATACACACACACACGCACGCACGCACGCACAAAAGTTTGTTACATTTACATTTAAACTATTGTATTAATTTGGATTCGAGCCACATGAGTGGCAGTGAGCGACATTCAGTTACTTATTTTGTTTTAGGACGAGAAGTACCAGTTAGACTTTCCACATGCACTGATGCGTGGACTTTATGTCACTCGAAAGAACTCGTAGAAACTGAGAGTTGTATGGCTTTCGTGGAGTACCCGCTCTTAGATTCTTGAAAGTTTTTCTTACTTAATTGAATAATCACATTGTACTGAATTCACACGAAACCTTCAGCAGGGTGGGGTAGGGTATTTGGGGGTTTAACGTCCTGTTCCACCACATACGGGTGATATCAAAGGCACAAGTATTCGGCCTCAGCCGGGATACGAACTCTCGACCCGAGCATTAGAAGTCCAACGCTCTACCATTCGGCCACCCTGGCTCCCCGAAAGCACGCGATGAGACGAGAAATACGAAAAATAACCTATAAATGGTTACCTGAAATTCAGCTTCACTAACAATTCACTGTACACTATGACAAGCTTCAGAAAGTGTAGAGAACACTTCTCTCCAGTTGATGAACCGAACTACGTGCCATCGTGTTGCTTCAGTTGACCGCAGTATGTCTTGGCGAGACCAACACTTGTTGTTTACCGAACGCCAGTCGAGTCTAATTAGTGCGGAAAGATTATCTCCCCCTTCAGGCTGTTAATAAACCCAGCGCCCTGCCACATGTGTAACAAGCCGCAACTCTTGCACCTGCTTGGGTGGTGGGGGGAGGTGATGCGCCCCTCCCACTCCCAGCCTCGAACACCTCCAGCCTCTGCCTCCGCCTCCCTCATCCCGGTGTAACACGCACGATTACTCTATCCCTGTTCCTGTCCCAAAGAGAATGTCGAATTATTGTGGGACAGCTATTAGGGAATTTTACGTGAGGACCGTGAGGACAACAGATAGGTAGGTTATGGTATATTTGAAGTCTGCAAAACAACTACAATAATAATTATGATAATAATAATCAATTTATAATAAAATATTAACAATACTACTACTACTTCTACTACTACTACTAATAATAATAATCGCATTAATATGAACGCTTTATCCCAAATATTTGGTTCAACTGGAGCGCCGCGAGCTACACCCAGCACGCACGCTTACGTGAATCACACGCATTCTCTCAGTCTCTGACACTGGACATGGACTGACGTGTTGCAAAGGGCCAGCTCAGCAATTAACGCTTCGGAATGTTATATTTGCGTTGATTTTCAAATTGCTTTCCAATAAAAAGAAAAAAGCAATCATGTGATTTTCATTTGTTTGAAAACAACCAAAGAAATTTCACATGATTGATTGATCGATTGATTGACTGGTTGGTTGGTTGGTTGGTTGGTTGGCTGGTTGGTTGGTTGGCCGGTTGGCTGGTTGACTGACTGACTGATGATGCTTGTTTCCATGGTTTGGTTTGTGTGCTTGGTTCAGTTTGTGTGTATGTATCTGGGCACTTCCAGCTGCCCCATGGTCACTAGTGTTGTATGTCTCAGACTCTCTGTGTGTGTGTGTGTGTGTGTGTGTGTGTGTGTGTGTGTGTGTGTGTGTGTGTGTGTGTGTGTGTGTGTGTGACAGAGAGAGACAATGAAAATGACGCTTTATTTTTCAAGGATGATCGAAGATTAGGTACAGCGTCCTTTCTTCTACTACATTCTACTACTACAACTACAATTACTACTGCTGCACGTACGCACACGCACACGCACACACACACACACACACACACACTCTCTCTCTCTCTCTCTCTCTCTCTCTCTCTCTCTGGGGCCAAATATTTCTGCTGGCCTTTCTCTCGTTGCCCCGTCTTTGATAATTGTTACCCATACGTGGTCAGTGGAAAAGGACGTTTAACTCCCTAACACCCATCCCGGCCACTCACCCTCTCTGTCGGAGATGGAGAGAGAGAGAGAGAGAGAGAGTGGACGCACGCACGCACGCACAAGTTTGTCTCAGTGCGGGAGTGTGTGACACCTGACTTCCCTCCCAAGAGTACCTTTAAAATAAAAAATAGAAAGAAAGAAAAAAAAAACTGAAAATCGGCAGCTCAAGCCCATCAAGCCTCGTTCACCGAGTGAAGAAAACAACCCGGCGCTCATTTCGGCCACGTGCGAAGCGCCGCCTGCAATAACATTACAGTCTTCCACAAACTACAAGGCGGGCAAAACACACACTCAATTCGCGTCGTTAGTTTTCCTGCGGGTAAGTTTATCCGTCTTGATCGTTACCAAATGAAGCGGTCCGAATTTTCTTCCCCGCTCTATTGGGCGTCTAGGAGTATCCGCTCGGGCTGCCTGCGTAACGTTGTATCGTTCGTTCGCAACCTGAAACGTTTTGTGTTGCTTTTTCTACCCCCCTTCCTTCTACTCGGGGATTTGTTTTAAAACGGGTTAGGTGACGCTGCCAAGACGGTCGCTTCCAATAATCTTGAACCTGCCTCACTCACTGCCCGTCAAAAAAAAGGAAGATTTTTTTTCTCTTTCGGTTTTCCTTCGTTTCTAAAATAACTGACAGTTTTTCCATGAGCAGATGATGCATTTTTGTGCGTGTGTCAAGAGTGCGAAGTTGTTCATGTTACATTACCTGTTTCATTTAACATACCATGGATTTCCAAGCTTTTTTTAAAAGTGTTGTGTGCTTTTAAGCCGAATTATGCTGTGTTTCACACTAAGTTTAGTATTTTTCTTGAGTTGTCGTTAACTCAAAAGCCGGTGTACCTGGCCAGAGTGACCAAGTGACTGTGAAAGACTACTCACACATTTCCTTTCATCCAGCACTGCAAAGATCAGCACTGAACGGGATACTTCAGTATGACTAGTGCTTCTCTCTGTCTCTCTGTCTGTCTCTCTGTCTCTGTCTCTATCTCTCTCTCTCTCTCTCTCCATCATCAACATCATCATCATCATCATCTCTCTCTCTCTCTCTCTCTCTCTCTCTCTCTCTCTCTCTCTCTCTCTCATAAACACTTCCACCGGTCTGAAAACTCCAGCACCTTAAGCTAGTTTGGTGAGTATACATCCCCCATTGCGTACAAGCCTTACTTGGCCCTGCTTGATCACCGTGCGCTTTTGTGACCTGTTATCTTGCTTGTTTGTTTGTTTGTGGGTTTTTGTATTGTTGGTTTGTTGTTGTTATTGTTGTTGTTGTTTTTTTCCCTCACTTTTTGTGTAGCCTACATTGTTTGCATATTATGTTGTATTTTTGATTCTTTATTATTGTAGAATGTAGTGAGGACATCTCGTAAGATAGGCAGAGATGCCTACAAGAATAATCCTAATATGCATCATCATCTCTTTCTCTCTCATACTTGGAGGAAAAGGACGTGAAACTCCCAACCCTCCCCCCCCCCCCCACACACACACACGCACCTCTCTCTCTCTCTCCTGAGCAAAGAGACGACGAACACTTCCCATAGAAAGTCCTCATCTCCTTTTCTTCCTCTCAGTTTTTCAACGAAAGATCGTTTTTCCTGGAGGTCAGTGCAGGCACACGTGCAACCCGAGAGGACAAACCGCACAGGAAATAGGTCGTGTGCGGTCGCATGAGGTGGTAATTTGCCGCCAACTCGCCTTCAACATTACGCTACAATCGTACGTATCACGATCCTCATTGGCTCTTTTCGCCGCTTCCGGCTGCCAAAACGAGGCTGGCAAGGAGCAGGTCACGTACGGAGGACGGGTCCTTTTCGTGAGTCACATTTTCCAGCGGTGAGCGGCGGGCCCCGGCAGTTACATCGCGCCTTTAATTTTGTCCGCACAAAACTCTTCACGACCTGTCGTGAAATTCAGGATCCATGGTCGGAGGCCAGAGGCTGGCGGGGGATGAACTCTTCAGTGGCAGAAGGGCATTGTTTGGATTGGATGTTTGGGAAGTTTGGGTTGTTCTTGCTGGTAATGGTGGTGGTAGTGGTTGTGGATGCGTTGTTGTTTGGCCTCACACAAACATAATCGCTCCGAGTTCGAATCCCGGCTTTGGCTAAATATTCGTGCTTGCCTTTTTCTCGTTGCCCCGCCTTACCAGTGCTAGATGACGTTTAACTCTCAAACACCCACCCACCCGCTCCATTTTGTCCGCCTTTCTCTGGCAGACGGCTGTTGGAGAGCAACAATAACCGAAGTTGGACAAGTCAGATATATAAGTTTGAAAATTTGTAATTCGGAGTGAAAGATCTGATTTTACTTGGACGAATTGATTGATTGATTGATTGATTGATTGATTGATTGATTGACTGATTGATTGATTGATTGACTGACTGACTGATTGATCGATCGATCGCGTCTTCGGATTTTTAAGGGTGCAGCTCAGTTGACGGATCCAGTTGATCTCAAGATTTGGTCACGGGTTAAAGGCTTTGGCATGGTCATCGTTTGTACAGACTCTCTTGCCTGTATTTCATTCAAATAACCCTATTGGCAGGAACTGGTTGTTTAATTGTAAGTTTCAGGTCCTTTTCCTGCAACAAAAGAGTGATATCAAAGACGACGAAACAAAGGCAAAACCAATGCATACGTTTCTGGCCATGGTCGGGATTCGATCTACTAGACTATTGAGCCACATCAACCGACTCAAGATTGCCCACACAGACGAATGTCCGTGTGGCACTGGATCCCAGACCCCCAGAGCACAGCCTCCTGCATGCCCATGATGCTCTACGATGTCAAACCTGGCCAGAGGGCGCAGAGCTACAGGTGCAGCTTTGGGGGGTAGCCGTCATGACCTGGAGAAGACCGTGGGATTCGTCATGGCGACCGGGCTGCAGATCTGACGCAACCAGTCAAATCGACCACAGAAGAAGAAGAACTCGCTACCCGAGCATGTAAGGACAAGACTTTCATTAACTTTTAACACCCGTACCCCCCCCCCCCCCCCAAAAAAAAAAATAAGAGAAAGAACAGCTCGCTACCCGAGCATGTATCGGTAAGGACAAGACTTTCATCAGCTCCTAACACCCGTACCCAAATAAAAGAATTTTAGAAGAGAAATCCGCCCCAACATTGTCAGTTCTCAGTAAGTTGAATACTGTCGCGCGCGTCTCCAAATACACCTTGTCACGGCGGACGCTCACTTTTGCGCGTGCATGTGCGGCTCGCGCTGGTCACGCCCAAAGCTGTGCCTCCGTCTGGACCAGGGACTCGGCTTCGATCGCGCGTGCACTGATGCACGTGAGCGGGACAATGTGAGGTGCGCGCGCCATTGTCGCACGTGTAAACACGGCGGTTAGAGAGGTGCAAAAGGGTTTTGTGCTGAGATACATGTCGGGTTTGGAGAGCTTTCAGGGATACATAGAAAATGAGGAAGTGGGGTGAAATTGCGAGTCGGGAGAGAGATGAGTAGAGAAGATGTGTGTAATAATAATAATGATAATAATTGTTACTAGTGTGGCTGTGTGTTTTGTTTGTGTTTTGTATTGTGTTGATGGGTGGTGGCTGTGTTGTTGTTTTTTAATTATTATTTTGGAGGGTTAATAATAATAATCATGATAATAATTGTTACTAGTGTGGCTGTGTGTTTTGTTTGTGTTTTGTATTGTGTTGATGGGTGGTGGCTGTGTTGGGGTTTTTTTGGGGTTTTTTTTTTGGAGGGTTAATAATAGTAATAATAATAATTGTTACTAGTGTGGCTGTGTGTTTTGTTTGTGTTTTGTGTTGTGTTGATGGGTGGTGGCTGTGGTTTTTTTGTTATGTTTGTTTGTTTGTTTTTGTTTGTTTTTTTAGGGTTGAGTGAGACAGAGAAGTTGTCACGTTTAGTTCATATTGTTTTATTGTGTTTTAGTAATGCAGATCTGCTTTCCGTGATCCAGGCGTTTCTTCTTCTTCTTCTTATTATTATTATTATTATTATTATTACAACTGAATAATGAAAAATCACTCATTGAAATGTTTTTGATTGTGAGTTATTTGTTCATAGGGTGTGTTGACAGGTATTGTTTTCATTTCGTTTTAGTTCTCCTACAGGGATTGGTCGAGAGCCATGCGGTATCCCTCGATGTACAAAGGGAAAGGTCGTTGATCTTTTGGTAAACAAAGGTGATACCCACGTAAACAATGCCCGAGTCCCTATCTAAAGCCTACCAGGCTTAAAATATTCCACTGCCCTTGACATTGCGGTAAACCAGCCAATCAGGTGCGGTCCAATGAGCGCTTGACTTTCGTCTACTGTTTCCTTGCTGCGAAGCCGTGAAATCGTTTCGGATATAGCTTAGCCGAAGATTACGTGCAAACGGTACGTAACTGATATGAAATCATTTTATGATATCTAAATATCAACATGCGCCTATGCAGACCGATGTTTTGCCGATTTGTGGACACAGGCCTCGCAAATCTAACAAAAGATTCGCCAAACGGGACGTCGTCTGCTACTGTGAACATTTCTGCAGCGGCAGATAGCTGTGTCAGCACAGCGATACTGGTTAGTGTCACAACCTGCTTCGGGTCTACTGAATAAATCCGCTGCGGCGGAGCTTTGTGCCGCGTTTGTGTTGTATTGTGTGCACGTGCGTGTGTGGATGTCGTGTGACACGGGTAGACCGTTAAGCACGGGTGGACCGTTGAGCACGGGTAGACCGTTTAGCACGGGCTTGACTAGCCTCGGTCAGCCCTTTGGACCGCGTGACCACCGTCCGTAAGTTTGCTATTGTCTTTTCGCCATTGACCGTGCGAGGGTGGACCGCTCGTCGCGGGCTAGCTCAACGCTAGGGGAATCGGTTTCGACGACCGGATTCTGGAAGCTGTTCGGTCAGCTGGGTGCAGCGCCAAGGTGTTTCCTGACGCTGGGATTCGAGGGCCGGACGGGTAGGTGTCATTTTCCTAGGTGGGCCCTATTCAGTGCGCCGTTTGGGTGCGTGTAGCGGGCGGGGCGTGGGCCGGTCGTGCTGGGTCGAGCTGAGGGGGAAGCCTGCCTGAGTTGGTTTACCTTGACGTGTTTGTGTGTCCTACTCTATCTGCCTGTCTCTCTACGTTTGTGTATGTATGTCCCGTTAGCGTTATATAAATACAACTCTTATTCTAGACTAGCCTGGGGTAAGGCTACGGGACTGGCAAAAGCCTAGCACTGGGGACGAGGGGGGAGGTGAATGTATGACCACCGGACTGATCCCGGCCATCCAGGCCTTTTTTTTTTCTTTCTGTTTTCCCTCCTCTTCTTGCGGAGGCGTCCCTGTCTCGAGGCATCTCCGAGGGGAACGACCAGACGGCGGAGCGCGGGGCTGCTACGGAAGTTGGCTACAGTTCCCTGGATCGTGAGCACCCGGCCGCCATGGACTGCTGCGCATGAGCGCCTGGGACTGCTACGGGAGACAGCCACAGTCCACCGTCTACGGGAGACGACCACAGTCCACAGTCTACGGGGGACGACCACAGTCCACGAACTATCAGGCTGGTCACTCACTGTCTCACTCCCTCAAGTGTCCTCGTGCGTGCTACGCGGCTGCCGGTTCCCTAGACCGCCTCTTTACTTAGGACGTTCCCTAGAGCTAGAGTGTATTAATATGATGTGTAGTTGTCTTAGTTGTGTGTAAGCGAAGGGTGGGGTTCTGTGTATAAACTGTATCTAAGTGTAAATATTGTGTCCATTGCTGGTGTTCCGTGCGAGAGCGTGCTGTGTGAGTGCGCGTGCGACAGTTAGAACTCTGGAGTAAGCAAAATTTAATGATAAAAGAACGCACAGAAATGGCGCAAACGTTTCGCAGATGAACACGGCAAGCTGCCCAGACAACGAAACAAACATTTCACGTACATATCTATACCAAAGAAGCCAAGTGAAAATTTCAAGCGGGAAGCGGCCATTCCCCGATTTCACATGGAGCGACGTTTACACCAAACCGTCTTGTAGCTGTACACCAAAGCTGAAGCTTGGTTTTACAACTCAACTTTACGCAAAAACTCGACTTTAAGAACTAAGGTTAATCATTAAGGTAGGTTTCATAAACTCAGGTGACACCTTTAGAGTAGTTTCGTACGTGCCAAACGCACAAATAATGCGGCGATACATGTACTGTTCAACAACGAGCTTAGGCCTCGGTGTGCTTCGTGCAAATTGCGCCTCCTAGATTTGTTTCTGTAAACAAAGCTTGCAGGGAGCTGTAAACAAAGCTTGCAGGGAGAAGCTATTAACTGTTTCCGAAAAATTGGTTTTAAACTTCAGTTTTCAGAGATGGAAATGAAAACAACTATTATAGGCTGGTTTTCGGGGGTAGGGCCGTAGGTGTAGTTTGAGGGAGGTGACAGACAAGAAAGTTGTAGCCTTCGGCCTTGGGCTACATCTTTCTTCTCTGTCACCTCCCACGGCGCCTAGGAGATGATAAGTAGCAATATTTGCTGTATGTGCGCTTAGTATTTATGTTTGTCTGACCTAGTTGTAATTGCTATTATATTTTGTACGCTTTTTTGTCATCGGTGCAGCGTCTCCTGCATGCCCTAGGTTTATACTGCCCCGTAGATCAATTTGCATCAGCTGCCCAGTGTTCCATTTTTGTTGTTGTTGTTGTTTTCACGTAGTAGCGGACACACTTACTCGCGAATTAGTCTTTGTGGCTTGCGCGGCGTAACCTTCCGGCTACGTCGCTAAAAAAACTTCTTAGTCCTACATCGTGTGAAACAACTTACCCATGGTTTTTAAATAGGTAATTTTCGACATATTCCTAGTCCTACGTCGTGGGAAACAAATTACCAATGGTTTTTATATAGGCAGATTGCAGCTTATTCCTAGTCCTACATCGTGGGAAACAAATTACCCATGGTTTTTAAATAGGTAATTTTCGACATATTCCTAGTCCTACGTCGTGGGAAACAAATTCCCAATGGTTTTTATATAGGCTGATTGCAGCTTATTCCTAGTCCTACATCGTGGGAAACAAATTACCCATGGTTTTTAGAAAGGTAAATTTCAACTTATTCCTAGTCCTATATCGTGGGAAACAAATTACCCATGGTTTTTATATAGGCAATTCACAACTTATTCTTTAATTACTCTGCTAATTACGAGTTGAACAACACAATTTTTGGCATGAACATAGTCAAACCATTTATTGACAAAGTCATGAAATTTCAAAGGTGTGGCGTAAATATTGACCGAGATACGTTCATCTAAAGCAATGTCTGTGCAACTTTTTACCCACGACGTCGTCCGAAGGTTAGCTTCCTCACTCCTTGTCACCACCGACGCTCGAAGCGAATTTTGACAAATTTTGCCTTCATCGGCCTTCGTTACCGCAATGATCACCGAGAAGTCAACAAAACACAGGCAGGTCACTGCCTTCGTATAGCCTACTCTTGATAATGTTTCGCGGCACGGCAATCAATATAGTGTCCCCGCACAAATCTCCCCGCCTCTTGCTTTCTCACGCAAAAGTTGCAGGTGTGTGTAACTGTATCCTAGTCATGAAATCCATACATGATACATCGCTCCTCGATCTCGTCCACTGTGGCCGGTAATCAGCTGTCCCGAACAAAAAAGCTCTTGTTTTTCAGCTGTACGCAGGACCAGGCTGACGGACGAGCGATAGAAACTTTGCTTGAAGGCATAACTTGACTTCAGGAGAGAACATTTCCGTTACTACCGCAATGGGACTAACAGGTCTGCTACTATTGCTGCAGTAGCCGCCGCCGCTACTACTACTAATGGTACTCAGTTTACTACCACTACTACTACTACTACTACTGTTGTTCTACTTCTACTACTACCACTACTATTACCACTACTGCTATTACTACTTTTACTACTACCACTGCTACTACTACTGCTGCTGCTGCTACTTCTTTTAGTACTACTACCTCTGAAGCTACTGTTGCTGCTGCTCCTACTCCTGCTACTTCTCTTACTGCTATTACATGTACTACTACTGCTACTTCTCTTCCTATTACCCCTCCTCCTCTTATTATACTACTGCTACTGTATATGTACTATCCCCCCCTCCCCTCCCCCTCGGTTTTTGTTTAAATTTGAATATTTGAAGTCCTGATATTATCAGTTATCGTGAAGAAAGACGACAAAAACGAGATCTATGAAAAAATGGCGGTAATTCCCACTGAAAGAGATGCTTTAGTACAGAGCCGATTTCACTTTTTCACAAGAGAGTCAATAGCCAAACAGCTGTTGACAATTCCATGGATATTGCAATACAGACATGTATGAAAACTCTCGTAGATATTTCCTGTGCCCATCAAACTGGTGTATTATTTAAGTTGCGCAGTTTCTTAAGGTCACAAAATGTGGCAACATTTTGTAGAATACTAACCAGCTGCCCTTTTCACGGTATCAGTGACACTGTTGTAAAAGCAGCTGGTTGCATTCAGGCTTGTGACACGGGTTAAGACATTGACACCAACTACGTCCAAGTAAAACGTTCATTGTAGTTGAAATGCGTGTTTGACAGGTGTTCCGAAAGTGTATCTGTCAGGCGAAATGATAAACCAAAGAGGTGTGTGTGTGTGTGTGTGTGTGTGTGTGTGTGTGTGTGTGTGTGTGTGTGTGTGTGTGTGTGTGTGTGTGTGCAAATTCAGACAAAAGTCTTTCGCGTCCTTTTTAGAATGTGCAAGACAAAATCGCTGGAAAAAACTGCGACTTTCAACTTGCATAGGAAGTCAACGGTGTGGAAGAGTTGATCCCGCTCAATCTTCAAAGCAGGTCTTGGATGAGCGAGAACGAACTTTGATTACTAGACAGTGGCAGCGCGGACGCAAAACGTGACCCTATCCAAGACCAAAGGAACTATAATCTCCCGTGCTACGCGGCGAACGATTTATCCAAGAGGCAGATGCCAGAATGGAGGACGCGCTGAGGCGAGGCCATGATGATGCAGACATGTTTGGCAACAACGTGACACCATACTGTGCCCGCTTTTCTTTGAAGGGTTTCACTGGAAACACAAACATGCGTTCAGAGAAGAAACAACACTCACGTTCAATATCTTGACCACAAAAAATCTAAACCACAAAGGGGCAGGAGTGGGGGGAGGGGGACTTGGCTGGTATCGAAGACGTCCTCTGTTTGCAGATCTGGCTGCGGGTACCCTGGTCTCCCCCTCCTCCCCACCCCCTCCCCCCTTCCTACCGTCGGGCGGAGATGGGCAGGGTACGGCGCGCACACACCCGGGGTGCAACGGGATGCTCCTAAGCCGCCCCGGCCCCCTCGGGCACATGCACGCGCCAGCCCGCGGGCCGGGTCCTCTTGTCCGTGTTTGTATTCATTTGCCACGACTGTTTTCGGCCGCTCGGCGCGCAGTCGCCAGGATCAAGCGAAAAATTCAATAAGGAAAGCAAATGTTGAACGCTGTCTCTGTTTGGTGGCGTGAGACATCGGACAAAAACGGACCAATTACCTTCCGTGTTGATACACACGTCTGAAATTTCACCGCCCGAGACGGGAGTCGGGCAACGTTAGCCGCGATTCGGGACTCCATGGCGGAGCCACGTTTCGGAGGAGCGTGAACGAGCGGCCGGGCCAATTTGCAGAATGATTGATGAAAGACAAAGAGTCGGCTGTTTACCAGCAGGACTGGGCACAACTCACGACGGCCACTCGATATATAGTGTGTCCCTCGGCTGCTAGTGCTTCTCTGTAGCGAGCCGGTGAGAATTACTGTTTCGGCTTCAGCAGGCTTGTCCGGTTCGAGCAGGGCGTCCTCGTGGACGTGGTTCTGGGCGAGTGAGGATGTGGATGTCTTTGGAGAGTGGGTGGGCGGGTATTTTGGAGTTTAACGTCCTTTTCCACTGCCTATGAGTGATATTAAAAAAACGGGGCAACGAGAAAAAGGCCAGCAGAAATATTTAGCCCCAGCTGGGATCCGAACTCAAGACCCGAGCATTGAAAGTCCAACGCTCTACCATTCGGCTATCCCGGCTCCCCTGTCCTTGGAGAGGATCTGGACATTTCAGAACATGTGCTTCACAGTCGTCGTGTTTCTCACAGACGAAATTAGATGAGTTGGTTCTGCATCGATGAGCATGGGCACACTGCAGCATAGTGAAATAAGATATTTTAATTCACTCCAACTCATGGCATCAGAGGAATAGGGGTAATGTATATGTAGAGTGTTGGTCAATGCTGCGATGGGGAGTTCGAATCCCGGCTGGGTTTAAACTGACGTAATCTTTAGCATCTTATACACTCTTGATAAGTTAATGTCGCACCCCCTTATAGGTAATGCAGACTAAATGCAGACCAAAGGATAGACTCAAACATATATATCAGTCCCGGGAAATTGTGTAACGAGTATTTGAGAAACATGGTTTAAAAAAGCAAAAACTAAAAACTCTGTTATAAAGTATCACACACACACACACACACACACACACACACACACACACACACACACACACACACACACACACACACACACACACACACACACACACACACACACCCTTGCTGTATTTGCAAGAACTCCATCAGTCACAAGAATGGACCTTCCAACAAGTTTGATCACCACCTGCCGTGTCTGTGACCATCTCAACCTCAGTGGTCAGCCAGTCAAACCAAGGGTCACAACACACACACACACGGAACATCATCCTTTCCTGGGTCACAGCCAAGGCCAAGATAAAGATTGACTCGTATTCTGTCGTCAGAGACAACCCTTATTTTCAAGTCATGTTCGTGTGGATGTTGCCAGTAAACCGATACCGCCTTCCTGTGGTGACGGGAGCCAGTGACAACAATGCAGGGCGCCCCCTAGGGTTTAAAGGGTTAATCAGATGTTTGGACACGCTGGAGCTTTTGGTGAGACGCCAGACTGTGGACATTATTTTACTGGCCTTAAGTCACATGCATGGCTTCTGTGTCACGTGACTGTGGTGACGTACAGAACTAGATAATCAAATACCGATATAAATAGATATCCAACGACATCCTGAAAATGGCGTGTGATTTTGGTGACGTACAGAAATAAATAATCAAATACCGATATACTGAAATAGAATATCTAACGACATCCTGAAAATGGCGTGTGATTTTGGTGACGTACAGAAATAAATAATCAAATACCGATATACTGAAATAGAATATCTAACGACATCCTGAAAATGGCGTGTGATTTTGGTGACGTACAGAAATAAATAATCAAATACCGATATAAAGAGATATCTAACGACATCCTGAAAATGGCGTGTGAGTTTGGTGACGTACAGAAATAAATAATCAAATACCGATATAAATAGATACCTAACGACATCCTGAAAATGGCGTGTGATTTTGGTGACGTACAGAAATAAATAATCAAATACCGATATAAATAAATATCTAACGACATCCTGAAAATGACGTGCGATTTTAGTGACATACCGAAATAGATACGTAAACGCCGAAAGAAATATTTCACGATATGCTGGAATCTTATTATTACCAAATTTGACTAAACTGAAAGTGAAATTTCTCACAAACTACTGAAACAGGAGAGACTGAGTAACGTGAAGTCGCCGGTACGTTTCAGTACAGGTTTGTTTCGAAGAGATGTATCGTTTAAATTTTAAATCGTAAATTTTAAGTTCGAATTCCACCATGCCTTTACGACACTAACCTGCAATGATATCAGTCGAATTTTATGTAGCTAGCGCCATTAGTAACTGATGACGCAAAGTACGTTAGGTTAGCTTAAAAATGACCACATATCCATTGGCAATAAAATGTATCGATCTCAGCTTGCAAGAGGCTTTCTTTTCCAAGCGAATATACTTATGTTTCATAAAATTACTGGTAGAGATATAGGCACCAATGGTCAATTCACACATGATCGATACACTGCAACGATGACACGTGATAGTCTGGATATTAATGTCAACAATATACATAGCTGGATAAAACTGCAAACATGAGTCTCTCTCTCTCTCTCTCTCTCTCTCTCTCTCTCTCTCTCTCTCTCTCTCTCTCTCTCTCTCTCGGGGAGCCGGGGTGGCCGAATGGTGGAGGGTTGGACTTCTAATGCTCGGCCAAATATTTGTGCTGACTTTTTCATCGTTGCCCCGTCTTTGATATCACCCATATGTGGTGGAAAAGGACGTTAAACCCCCAAACACCCACCCACCCCACCTACCTCCCCCTCTCTCTCTCTCTCTCTCTCTCTCTCTCTCTCTCTCTCTCTCTCTCTCTCTCTCTCTCTCTGTGCAACGGTAGGGTATGAAAACTGACTATCTGCCTCTACCGTTATAGAATAGTTTCATTGATTCATTGATTCTCTCTCTCTCTCTCTCTCTCTCTCTCTCTCTCTCTCTCTCTCTCTCTCTCTCTCTCTCTCTCTCTCTCTGTAAAACTGTAAAACTCGACGGATTAAGTACCTGCTTGCGTCAGAAAAATACATTATTGTTCATAATACTCCCGACAACTCCTGTCCGCCGTGTTTACGCTCGCTCTCTCAATCCGTGCCTTTTTCAAGAAATCCAGCGATTATTTCTGTCTGCCGGTTAGTTCGCCGTAAAAAAACGGATTGATTTCTACACTACATTATCTGCCATTAGAAGAAACGACTGCTAGCTGCTATCGTGTACACAGATTCAATTAAAAGGATAGGGCGATGGGAATAATTTGTGTTAGCATTGGAAGCATTTCGTCTTGTTTGAAAGAGTATTGCTTGAGAAGGAGCACGCGCTAAACAATATGAATGTTGTTAATGTGTTTGTTCGGAGAACGGCTGACTGGGATTGCAATGGAGAAGGCTTGCCGCTGATCGTGAGAATTGGTGCATTTGTTAAATTACAGGGAGGGGGGGGGAGGGGGGCTCTCTGTGGGCACTACCATGTGAAATGCAGTAACGTTTCCATCACACTTAGACGACAAATCCTGGAACAGCATTTTTTTTTCAGCGAAGCCCTGGGCCCGCATGTAGAAGTCGGGGTTAGGGAGTTTAGCCCCGGGTTAGAGTCAGTCTAACCTAGAACTTAACTAGCTCTAGGTTTTTGGGTTTTTTTTTTAAATCAGGAAGCGGGTCCATTCCAGCAAGGTGCCTATGCCGTTATAGAAGGATTTTTCTTTCTTTCTTCGCTTCCTTTTAAATTTAATTTTGTTTTGGAGTTGTTGTTTTTGTTGTTGTTGTTTTGGGGATTTTTTTTTTTTTTTTTTTTGTCGTAGCCTGGGTCAGGCCCTTAGCCGTGGGTTAAATTAACCTCGAGTTTTACATACGGACCCTGGACTCCGGTCCACGTGCGAGGCAGGCTTATGGAAAAATTGTTTTGAAGATTTGTCAGTTCTACTGTCTTTGGTTCTACTGATAATAAGTGTCTCTAGTGCTTGTTGTTTCTTTGTTCTTGTTGTTCTATGATTCTTTAGTTGTTGGGTTTTTGTTTTTTGTTTTTTTTTTGTTTTGTTTTGTTTTGTTTTATTTTGTTTTGATATGTTTTGTTTCGTTTTTTGTTTTGTTTTGTTTTTGTTTTGTTTTGTTTGCCATCACCCCTCCCCCCTCCCCCCCCCCCCGCAAAAAAAAATAAAGAAGACAAGTACCATTAGCGTATGTTTCCACCAAAATGCCAAAGCAGCCTGCAAGACGACTTTGTTGGCACGGTCTGGCGATGGTCACATAGCACGCGCGTGCTTTAGCGACAGTGGATACGCGACATCCAGAGTGCGCGGCAAACAGAACAAACCCTACCTGTATAGTATCGCGCATGTCGCTGCTACAATGCACGTGCGACACGACTGCTGAAGAGCGAAACTTGAGACGTAGAGGATACTTGGAGGAGAAGACGTTAAAAGCCGGTGAGACTCCCTTCATCAATCAGTCTAGTTTAGCCAATCAATCGGTCTCACTTAGAAACAGGTTCTTAAGCAGACGCCTGATTGGTTGCCTATGCTGATCGGCCATGTCAAGGATTTGCTTAAGCCCGGGGCACACGCTACGGGCCTGCGAAAGTTGGGGGAGAGAGAGAGAGACTGCGAGAGAGAGAGAGAGAGAAAAAAAAGGCCAGCGCTAGGAAGAACTGAAGAGCTTCTGTAGGGCGATTAGAATCGGCGACCTATGTATATTTGGTCCAACGTTCGGTCATCTCAGCTACGAAGACAGCGTCCACCACAAATACAATTTGATAAACGAAAGTGTCCAGCTTTCTGTCTTTGCCCTTGCACCACCCCCCCCCCTCCACACACACACACACACACACACACACACACACCCACAACCCGTCCCCACCACCCCTCTTCACTTACTCTTGTTTAATTTGTGTCTTGTTTATTCTTGTGTGTCTTCTTGACAACATGGTAGGGTAATCAGTATGTAACCTGCAATGGCAGAAGCAAATGCTGATAGGCGATCACTGACTGAACTGGGGAACTGAAACTAGTGATAGACTGGAGGCAAAACTTAAGTGTCCCAGAAGACCCAAACACCGTTTAACCTTAGCCCACGATCACTCATCTGATGTAAAAACCCGTGATATCCTGTTGCGAAAACCTGTGTTACACAGTCCACACGTGTAGGAAACATGCAACCTTCTCTCTCTCTCTCTCTCTCTCTCTCTCTCTCTCCCCCCTCTTTTTGTGACATCCACCAGATGACGTCACTAAAAACGTTCAGCGTGCCGAGTGCCGAGTGCCCCCCCCCCCTCTCCACCTGATGGCAACGCTCAGCGAGTGCTGTCACATATTTCTCACTGTGTGGTCCTAGACAAGCCCTCCCGCAAATCACCCCCTCTCCTGGCGACCCCCGAGGCCCCTGAATCTATAAGAGTTGTGTTGATACAGTATCCATAAATTCCGCATTGCCCCTTCCACATCTTCGACACATCTGTATCAATATGGCGGCATAAAGGGCAGTCACCGACTCGAGTGTTGTTAGCCCCGGCAAGGGGGCGTCGCGGTCTCCGTGGCAGGGGAGAGAAGTCGAGGAAAGGGCGGTGTGCTTGGAAGAGGGCCCTGGCTGTCTGGAGAGCTGAAGGTCTCGCGTTCGAATCCCAGCGGGATCCTGGGAGTTGAACTTTTGACGATCTACCTCCCAGACGTTGTTTCAGTCTGGGAGTGAAGTTTACCCAGCACTAGTATATATGGTGACCGCAGAGTTACTCGTATAATAGGATATAACTCGTTCTGTGGAAAAGGCATAAAATTAACTCTCTCTCTCTCTCTCTCTCTCTCTCTCTCTCTCGTTTTCTCTCTTCTTTTTTTTTCCTCTTTTTTTTTTACTTTATTGTCCCTTTCGAGAAATTCGGGATGCTTCGCCCGGGGGAAGCGCGTCGCAGCAGTGCAGCGCCACCCAACACACCTATCCTATTTTTCAATTTTGCTGGGGGAGGAAAGCCGGATAACCCGGAGAGAACCCCGCGTAGAGCATCCCGGTAGCCAGGAAAAACCGGTATCACACATCACAGCTCGACTCGGGCTCGAACCCACGCTTTATCGCCGTGACAGCGGTGACGGCCGTTCAGTAGCACAGTGGCGAAGTCCGACGCGCTACCTATTAAACCACCGCTCACCCCAACGGACTTGAAAGCACTCCCACTGAAATAGCACGGGATACAAAAGGCTGACGAAAAAAAAAATATCTGTTTCCGTCATTGGGAGAGGGGGGTGGGGGTGGGGGGAGGGGTGGGGGGAGGGGTGGGGAGTTTAACGTCCTTTTCCACCACGTAAGGGTGATATCAAAGACGGGGCAACGAGAGAAAGGCCAGCACAAATATTTGGCCCCAGCAAGGATTCGAACTCACGACCCGAGCATTGAGAGTCCAACGCTCTACCATTCGGCTATCGCGGCTCCCCCGTCATTGGAAGAGAGCCAGAGGTACTTTCAGTGATTATTCTGACCGACTGTTCAAGTGCAGGATAATTGTAGTTACTATCACTGTTCGTTGGCGTCTGCACTGAAGGACTTCAAAACGTCCTTCCAGAGCGCAATCGATTACTGTTTCATATCACGGACCTTACAACAAAGATTTTATTTAAAGTCAAAACGACAAAGGGTGGATGGATGCTTAAGGGGTTTAACGTCCTTTTTCATCATGTATCAGTGGGTGATATCAGAGACAGGGCAACGAGAAAAAGGCCAGAACAAGTATTTGGCCGCAGTCGCGACTGAGTCAGTCGAACTCGCCAACAGAGTCAAAACGACAGAATCAAAAGAAGACATAGGTTACTGATGTTTCGCTTACTGATATCGCAAAGACTGAAATAAATCTCTTGATTTTAAAACCAAAAGTCTTGCATAACGTGTGCCTGTGTAATTATCACGAACGACAGAGACTGACGAGAAAGAAAGTGAGGGCAAGAATGGAACATTGAGGGTGGGGTTTGGGAGGAGGGAGGGAGGGGGGAGTTGAAGGGGGTAGGGGGGCGGGTGAAAAGTAAACTACAATACGCTGGAGGGTAGGTACAAGAGGGGTGGAGTCCTAGGTGAGGTGGATGGCGGGGCGGTGTGTGTGTGGGGGGGGGGGGGGGCGGTGTGTGTGTGTGTGTGTGTGTGTGAGGGAGGGGCTGTACGTCTGATGGAGGGGGGGGGGGTGCAGGAGAGGAGTTGGAAGGGGAAAAGGGTCGTGAGGTAGGAAGGAGGGGGAGGGGGGGTGTACTTCATGGCTTGGTCTTCAGCTGTTCCTCTGCGGGCACTGAGCAAAAACCGCTAGAGGGGCCGTGCCGCATCTGATGTAAATATACTCCTACTCGCAACACAGCGGGGCCCACTCTTTACCCGAAATTGCTTATATTAGCTACGGCTCAAAATCAAAACAACTATATCCATTCGCTAAATGCAGCCGATGGCAAATTGTTTATACGTATTCGCGGCCTCCCTTTGGGGCGCATTCCGCACGGCTGTCGGACAAGGATTTCTAAATAAATGGCCAGGCTGATCCATTACTGGTGCATCGAGGTGGCATTTGCAGTCAGCGAGAAATATGGCATGATAACGTGTGAGTTATGGCCCCCAACTCCGCTCTCCTTGCGAAGGAGGTGCTCTTTTTTGTGTGGGAGCTTCCGCTGCCAGCTTTCTCCTCTGCAAATTCTCGTCTGAGAGTCTGTGCGTGTGTGCCTGGCCGTGTAAGAGAAAACGATATTACGGTTGTAAACTGATTCACATTGAATGAAATAAAAATGCTCCGTTTATCATTACAGACGGTAATGTCGGTTACGTCACGTGTTTGAAAGTTGTTTGCCAGAGCCGAGAACAGGACAATAACACTGAGTAGCCGGACGCTGATCCGGCGGTTAGCAGCAGCGGTAACTGACGTACTCAGTGACTGACAACTAACTTACTTAAAATATGATTGAGGGTTTTGTTGTCAAGTTGTTGTTTTAGTGTTTGCTTTGGGGTCAAGCTGTTTTTAGTGTCAGTGTGTTTCAATCTGGCCGGCCGGATTGCTTTTGGTTTGTGTTTTGGTGGGTGCCGGCCGAGGCCACGGTGGGTGGGTGCTTGGGAATTTAACGTCCTTTTCCACCAAGTTGTTGTGGTTTGTGTTTGGTTTGTTGTTGTTGTTGTTGTTGTCGCTGCCTGTAGTCACAGTTGTTGTTATCGGTTGTTGTTAATTGATGTCAGCCGCTCAGTGGTCAGTTTAGAGTCAGCCCGGCTTCCGGCAGTTCAGTGAGAATGATCAGTGGCTGATAAACAACTTGATCATGAGTACTGGGTTAGCCGCAATGATGTTACTTTTGTGTCCGGCCGAGTCAGTTTGTTCACTGCCTCGCTGACCGTCTCAGTGAAATTCATAACTGAAATTGACTGACTAACACCGACGGCTTGAGTCACTGATTCTGGAACTTCAACTGGATCAGTTCAGTGAAAGACCTGCGGCGGTGAGCAGCCACTGAGCCAGGTCAGTGCCGGAACCGGGGGTGCCTGAATCTGGAAGATAGCGCGCGGTCGCTCAGCATCGATACTGATAAGGGCATGACTGACTGATTCCGTAGTCTGAACTCCGCATGTACAGAGATATACGTCCTCAAAAGAAGACTACACACAAACAGACACCGCCGGAGAAGAAACACGGGGCAAAACTGCATCTTTTGCACCTGCATGCGAGAAATTCCCTCCCTTGTTTTCGCTGCGGGCATCAAACAGAAGCCTGCGGGACCACCTCGGAGCGGGCGGTACAGAGGCACACGAAACATGTAGCCACAATCGCCAACATCGCTCACAGAAAATATGAATATTGGCCGGGCAGGGTGCGCACTGAACGCCACGTGGGGACCATATTCAAGGACTATCGTGGTGACATGCGCGCTAGGCCAGCGGCCACGGTGGCGCAAGATCATTGGCGAGACTTACTGACTGAGAAACTGAGACTGAGAGAACCAGTGAAACTTTATTTTCCAACAGTATAAATGTTGACAAAGTTATTCGCATAGCCATCTGCCGTTGCAAAAACTCCTGTTCAACTATACCTAATCTACTGAGTCGGTGTGACGACTACATAATTGATACGCACAGAGAGAGAGAGAGAGACTGAGAGACAGACAGACAGACAGACAGACAGACAGAGACAAAGGCCAGGGAGGAAATACACTATGACAATACAAGACACTCCAATACAATTTATTCGTTCTCCATTTAAAAAAAAAAAAAAAAAACCTTTTCCTGGAATTTTCTTTTTGTTTGTTTTGTTTTTAAACTTTTCCCCGAGTTTTGGTGCCTGGTCTGTTTTCCGTGATAGTCATAAATCGGTGTGTGTGTGTGTGGAGTGGAGCCGCTGCGTGTGATATTGCGGACTATTGCTGTGTCTGAATAGTCAGGTGTCCGTCTTGTGAGGGACCGCATTGTCCCCCGCATCAGGTGTGCACGTGCTGCTCTGTTTTTGCTGATACAGTATGTATATTACACTGAGTATGTATTACAGAGAGATGGGTGGTGATATGTTCATACTAGGCTGAGATGTTTCAAAGTTAACGATGATAATAATAATAATGATAAGCGCATTAATATAGGCGCTTTCTCCCAGATATTTGGCTCAAAGCGCCGCAAGCTAAACCCAACACGCACGCTCACGCGAATCACACGCATTCTCTCACACTGACTAGACTGACACACTACACTGAATCACTGACTTCAGTCAGTGGTGCGAAGGGCCAGCTCAGCAATTTAAGTTTCGGAATTTTAGAATTGCATTTATGTTTTAATTGTGTGGGCTTAACATTTCCAAAACAGAGGGGGAGGAAGCCGGAGTACCCGGAGAGAACCCCCGACTGACGCCGGAATGAACTTCGCGGTGCTACATACGCGAAACTTGAGAGAAATACTCCGCCCCGAGTGGGAGTCGAACATGACCTCTCGCATTGGTGGCTAAGTCTTAACCACTACACCACCGATCGCCCCAGTATTGTAGCGTTTTAGCCGCGCTAGGCCGGCTGCCCAACCGGTAAATTCAAGTCCGTACCAAGTACCAAATTTATTTTACCAAACACTAGCTCGGTTGGTGCCAGCTCAATGCGCCGCATAAGGGAAGCAATCGCTTTGAAAGGGCCGAAATGCAACTTTGCGATGTTGTTTCCCCTAGATCGGCAGCACAACCGCTGCTCCTGGCCCGCTTTTCAAGTGTAAGAACAGACCTCGCCGTATCAACTAGTGGTTCAGACTTCACAAGTAAACCTGGATAGCCATTGGTACTATTCAATTTGCGGACCTAATAAAATTGCTATGAATGTTTTTGTTTTTGCACACATTGTGTTCGGGCCAGTAGCATCAGCAAACCACCAGAACATCACTGGGGTACAATGACCGTGCCAACTGGCAGTCAGTGGATCACCGCGCGGGTACAAAAAATACGATTAACTCATTCGTGACGGAAGACTTCGATCAAAGGGTCTGCTACGCATCGATCAATGCTCTTCAAAATTGAATTCTCCATCCATTTTCATGAAGTACATGATATGTCAAGTGTGTGTGCGTGTGTGTGTGTGTGTGTGTGTGTGTGTGTGTGTGTGTGTGTGTGTGTGTGTGTGTGTGCCGGTGTGTGCGTGCGCGCGCGCGTGTGTGTGTGTGTGTGTGTGTGTGTGTGTGTGTGTGTGTGTGTGTGTGTGTGTGTGTGTGTGTGTGTGTGTGTGTGTGTGTGTGTGAAACTGCTCACTGTTACCAAAAATACATGTTGTGTCAAAGCACTCTGGTGAATGATGTTATCACTTCCGCTGTCCTGAGTCTGTAACTGCTGCACGTATAGCATGTGCGTCAGGCAAGTACAGCTGATACCATAACGGTCCACAACACAATACCTCTGATACGATCAATATTTTATCGACTTCTATATTTTAACAGTTGGAGGACCGGCACATAACGCGAATGATAGGAATGATAAAGGTGGGCTTTAGGGGGTTGTTGTTGTTGTTGTTGTTGTCTTCGTTGTTGTTGTTGTTGTTGTTTGTGGTGGTGGTGGCGGTTTTTTTTTGTTTGTTTGTTTGTTTGTTTGTTTGTTTGTTTGTTTTTGTTTGTTTGTTTGTTTGTTTTGGGGGGTATGTTTTTGGTTATTTTGTTTTGTTTTCTTTTGTCTTGTTTTTTAAAACCCAAATTTCGTTTCAGATAACCGAAGTTTTACTTATTCGTATTGGAGTACTTGATCGACTTATCCGTGGCAAATTTACTCATACAAAGAACGAACTTGGGCGGGAAATGTTTTTTGCTTCGACTTATCCGAAGTTCGACTTAAGCGTACTTGAGATAAAGGTCTGTACTACCTTAGTACCGGTCAGAGCTTAGGGAGGTTACAGCACAGCGATCCCATATGGCCGGGACAGCATTCTACCACAACAGCCTGGATTGTCTAAACGACAGTACTCACATAAATAAATGAATATAGTAATAAATCGTGTCAAATTTCATTTCACACAGAACGACATAAACCGTTTGTTGATATGTGAATTTACTGACATTTTGATGCGTAAATGTGACACCTGTTGAGACATTTTTCCGGACAACTGACAAGTCAAGTCAAGTTTATTTTTCCAACCCTCTGGGGGCATAGGGGGGGGGGTGTGTTTGGGGGTTTAACGTCCTTTTCCACCACATAGGGTGATATCAAAGACGATGAAAAAGCCAGCACAAATAGTTGGCCCCAGCCGGGATCGAACTCACGACCCGAGCATTAGAAGTCCAACGCTCTACCATTCGACCACCCCGGCTCCCACTGGGGGCATAGGAAACCAAAAGGAAACATATGAAAATAAAACTGAAACAACGAAAATATCAACAACAACAAAAAAAACAACAACAAACAAACAGGAAAAAAACAAGAGAACAACCGAACAAAACAAAATCAGGAACAAAGCATATATACATACACTCGTACATACTTAATACTGGCTGCATATACACTCACATAAGTACTCATGTCTGTCGAGTGTTTTGACTCTAAGCTGGAATGCCCCGGAGTAAATGGAGGTCGGTGGTTTAGTTGTTAAAACTTCGTCGCCACCAGTGCGAGAGGTAAGGTTCGAGTTCCACTCGGGGTAAAGAATTTTTTCCCTTCTCGTATGTGGCACCGTTCATTCGGACCGATCGATGGGGGTTCTCTCCGGGCACTCCGGCTTCCTCTCCCTTCTGCTTTGGAAAATGTTCAGCCAACAAAATTTTAAAATAAAATTAATGTAATTCTAAATTCCGAAACTTAAATTGCTGAGCTGACCCTTCGCACCACGCGATTGTAATGTGTTCATGTCCAGTACGTGTGTAAGGCAATGCGTGTGATTCACGTCAGCGTGCGTGTTGGGTTCAGTTCGCGGAGCTTTGAGACAATTCAAGAAATTTGGTAAAGCGCCTACACAATACACAGTTATCATCATCATCATCATCATCATCATCATCATTAAACTTGCGTGTTACACCGGCTACCCTCCCGAATCGACAGGTCCATGAAACTTGCACGACTCGGAGTTAGGTTCTCTCTGTTTTCGACGGGACTCTTCCTGTAGCACCTGAGACAGTTGAAAAACTCCTCCCTGAATCGGGACCCGCTCAGGCAATAGAGCAGAAAGTTTACGGCGCTGTTGGCGTACCAACACATGTTAGTTACGGCCCACGCCAGGTCCATCCTGGCCGACAATCGCGGGTCTTCCTGTATGGCCTCATTCATCATATGCCACAAAATGATAACAACCTCAATCGGGGTCACCAACAGCAAGAACGTGACAGAAATCGTGACGAGCGTAACAGTCACTGACGAGGCGACTTTCTTGAGCTTGTCTGCCGAGCTGCTGGTGCCCACGATAGAGACTTGCCTCGCGGAGGCTCGCATGTTCCGTATGAGAGCGAAATTTGAGATGAGAAGCAGGACGGTTGGAACGAGAGAGTAGATGATGACGTGGAACACCCAGGACCAGACGGAACCCCAGAACTCGGCGTATTCTTCCGACATCTGGCATGCTCCATCGAGGTAGGCGTCTGCTTCGTGCACTTTCAGTCCGAGCAGAAAGTGAACGTGACTCCCAGAAGCTGTCAGGACAATGAAGACGATGGTGATATAAGCCTTCCGGCGAGAGCAGAGGAAAGTCACGCGGTGTGGCCACGTGACGGACATGGCTCTCTGCATCGTCATGGCAACCAGCAGCCAAGAGGACATCAGCGCCGAAGACTCCATAACCCACGTCAGCACTTTACACGACACGTCGTGAAGGCCGCGCATGCCAAGGTCAAACACTTGGTTGGCGATGTCAGGCACCAGCCCCGAGTAAAGCATAGTGAGGTCCACGATAGCGAGGGTGGTGAGAAACAGCGGCTGGGTAGAACCTCTCCACTTCAGCCGCCTATACACAATTATAGTGGCCACGTTGCCGAAAGTTCCTATGAACAACAGCACGGGAGGAAAGTATTTCCAGATAACAACAGAGGCAGCGTATTCGGGAGACGAAATGACATTAGAATTAGATCCGGTTAAGTTATCGACGTTTGTTTTAGATCCAGTGAAGTTATCGACTTTCTTGTCATAGTCAAAGACAGCCCCGTCCCACAAACTGGACGAAGTTTCGTTTGAAATCACAGACATCTTTGAAACAAAGGACACTAATTTTAAACAGCTCGTTTCCCGTTGGCGAAAAGAACGTTCCTGTAAGATTTTCTACTGTTCTTTTTTCAGCGCTGGTAGTCTCACATCAGTTTATCGATTACTCTACTTTTTGAGACTACCAGAAAAACGATAGAAAAGCATTCATGCAAACGATTTTTTCGATGTTTCAGTGCTGCTAGTTTCACATCAGTTCATCGATTACTCCCCTCTTTGCGGTTAGCAGGGGGGGGGGGGGGGCGATAAAACAGCGTTCTTGAGAAAGATTTGTTTCGATGTTTCAGTGCTACTAGTCTCACATCAGTTCACCTGGCCGGTACTCCACTCTTCGCGACTAGCAGTAAAACGATAGAAGAGCGTTCTTGAGAAAGATTTTCTCGATATTCCACTGCTAGGCTTGCTGGTCTCACATCAGTTCACCTGGTACTCCACTCTTTGCGACTAGCAGTAAAACGATAGAAGAACGTTCTTGTGAACGATTTTCTCGAAGTTTCAGTGCTACTAGTCTCACATCAGTTCACCTGGTACTCCCCCTCTTTGCTGCCAGGAGAAGAACGGTGGGAGAAGACTGTTCTTGCCAAAGATTTTTTTCCTCGATGTTTCATTGCTGCAAGTCTCACCAGTTTATCTGTTACTCCGCCTCTTTGTGACTTTTTCATATATATATATATATGCGTGGAGAGAAAACCCGAGGGAATGAACACAACCACTGGGATACACTGAGCAGAACCTGTTAGTCCGAGTCACCAGCAAGAGATCGTTATCGTGTGGCCTGACTAGTCATTCATATAATGCACGCTGGCCGTCACTGTGCGTTGGAGCAGTCCAAACATATGTTAGACTGTCCTTGAATTCTGCTATTATCTTTTCACAGCAGTTTTCCAGCAGTAGTAGGCGACTCCACTCCCCATCAATCAAAAGGGACGAGCCCCCAGAATTCAGCCAAGCGCGTGCCGTCGCAACGCGACGTGGCATGATCTGGCAAACTTTCTTCCAAGACACTACGAAGAGGGAAGCACAGTCATTTAGTTTGATATGACTGAAACGTGGAAAGAAGGCGGTAAGTCCGTTGACGTCATTTGGGGGGAAAAAGACCATTACAAGACCATTATAAAAGACCATTTCTTTCAACTTGAAATCACCCCCTTCTCAATAAAATGACATCATAGGCGTACTGTGTTGGTTTCAATACAACACAGTACGCCCATGACGTCATTTTATTGAGAAAGGGGTGATTTTCAATGCAGGGGGGCCGGGGTGGCTGAATGGCAGAGCGTTGGACTCTCAATGCTCGGGTCGTGAGTTAGTATCCCGGCTGGGGCCAAATATTTGTGCTGGCTTTTTCATCGTTGCCCCGTCTTTGATATCACCCGTATATAGTGGAAAAGGACGTTAAACCCCCAAACACCCACCCTTGTTTTCAATGCACGGCTTGTCGAGTGGAGTCGTCTATTGCAAAAGCACAGGAAACTGGATACATCGACGCAGTTTCTGTTATCCTGACCAGTTTAAACAATACATCGGCCTCAGTGTGGAGTCGCACGATGTATGAATAAATAATAATTGCTGACAAAAAGTAGCTAGGGTGTCCAGCTTAGATTAATGCGGCTTTAGGATTCGTGACCACACTAATTTTACTGACTACAGTTAAGTACGGTGTTTCTCTCTCTCTCTCTCTCTCTCTCTCTCTCTCTCTAACGGCCGACAAAATCAGCGAAAACAAGGAGAAAACAACATTGCAGAGATGGACGTAGTTCAATTTTAATAAATGTAAAACAATATCACGTAAAATATTACAAAATACATTCACCATTCAAAAATGCACACAGCAAACAGTTTAGTTCTTTTCTGTGTCCGTAGCCAAGTATTGCGAAAAACCAAAAACGAAAACAAAAACAAAAAACAAATGGACACAAATTCCACAGTGTTCACAAAATATAAATGCAAGTTATTTATAAAGTGTGGCCAAAATCTTGAGGCGTGTCGTGAGTTTACAAAGAAAAGGCAGCAAAACAACAAAATAATTGCGTATTGCTTTGACTCAACGATACTATCATCATTATGTAGTTCACGTTTTTCCAGAACAGACCTTTGCCATCTAGCTGCTTAAATAGAGCTTACATGATTAGTTCGGGTTTGGCTTACGGCGAATAACACCACGAGACGGTTCATGTTTCTTTGGCGTAGCTACCTCGCCGGACGCTCGAGTGGTGTTTTTCGCCAGAGCGCACGAGAACTATTCATTGTATGGGTGAATAAACCATCCACATGAACACTAAAAGACAGGTTCTGCTTTCGACTAAAACTATTATGGTTGCTTGAAAGGACGGATTAAAAGGGGCTACCATATTTAGGCTCACAGATCATTCTGAGCTGTTTTCGTGGTATCTGTCATCACACCACTTGGTCAGCAACAGCGTCTGTAATGCTGGCACTGAGTCAGCGGAAGTGTCCTCGATGACGCGGCGACCACACTGAGCGCTTCAGTAGTGTAACAACAGCCATAAACAAAAACAAGAAACAACAACAACATTTTTTTTTAAACTACAGCCATAGAATTTGAATGTTCGACCGCTCCCGCAAAGTGAAAACAACACAGTATCGCATTAAGAGCTGTACGAATCATCAAGACAGAGTATTTCGAGCGTACAGGCGCACTCCCGAACCAAACTGTTCAAAAAACATAAGTTGGCATAGCCAAGATGGAATTAGCTCGTTTACGTGGACGGAATTTCAATGGACAAAGTGGCAGTTGTTAACGCAATGTCATTGAAAAAGAAAAATACACGTTACTGTTACTGGCTACCCTTTAGCACGAATTAATTGCCCGAAAGGGACAAATAAAGTATTTTTGAATTGAACTGAATTTGAATTGAATAGAATTTGAATTGAATTACTTGTTATCAAGTCAAGTGAAAATACTTTATTTATTCCCGTACGGCAATTCATGCGGGCGAGCATAAGACACTTGCGCCGGGGTTAAGCGCCGTATTCTACATACACTGACTCTTTTAATTTTAATGCCATTGCACGTTACTGAACCCGGAAGACTAAAAGCCTGCCTTTGGTTTCCTCGGTAGGTGCAGGGTTGGAACTGACAAAGACAACAATGAACTGATCGCCAAGTCCCCAGATCTGGGTGTACTCTGTTCCGTCACTGTCTTTGATGAGTTTTCTGAAACTGTAAGCAAAATTTGGATTTGATGATAAGTGCATTCTTGTCTGCGCTGAGTCAGGTGCCCGAGGAGACCGACAAACAGACAGACGGACAGACAGATAAAGAAAGAGAGACAGCGACAGAGACAGAGAGGGGAAACGAAACGAAACTTTATTTTACAACAGTAAAAGACATGGCCAGAGGGAGAGGGAGAGAGAGAGAGAGAGAGAGAGAGATGATGATGATGATGATGAAACGTTTATTAGGATAATTCCTGTAGGAATCTCTATCTTACAAGAAGTCCTCACTACATTCTACAATAATAAAGAAACAAAAACAAACATAACATGCAAAGATATATTACCAACAATCTAGGGACACACACACACACACACACACACACACACACACACACACACACACACACACACACTAGCAAGATAACAGGTCACAGAAAAACATGGTGATCAGAGAGGCAGGCAGACAAACAGAGATAAACAGAGTCAGAGAGACAGAGGGACAGAGAGACAGAGACAGACGTATGGCTAAAGGCATGCATACTTACTTTTCCTCTTGAAGGATGGACTTGTCAAGCACCATATCCAGCAGCCCTGGCAGCACCTCGTTAAATCTGTCCACAATAATATCCAGGCTGCCCGACTCACCAAGGTTCATAGTGAACGGCTTGTTGTACCTACATCAACCACAGCACAAAACGTAAAACGTATTTGTAACGAAACAACGTCGTTTGCAGTACTGCGTATATAAAGGAGAAATCTGGCCCAAAATTCAAAACATTAACATTGTATTCGCAGTTTGGAAAATTGACGGAAAAGCGTCATTTATCTCCCGGTGCCCTTTTTTTTCATGTCTTTGGCAATAAAAAAAAATCTGTCAGCAACACGCTAAAGATGTACAACTAAACCGACGATAATCAAACTAGCCTCACGTTTCCCGGGAACTACTTTGCGGATGTGCTCAACTGTTGACGTAGTGTTTCCAGTTTCAGAGCGGTTGTTTCGCGCGGCGGAGAGGTTTGTTTTGTCTGCTTACGAGTCACTACCATGATCGCAGTGCACGGATGCGGATCGACCTACTTGAGCGCGTAGTGATTGGAAACTGTGGCAGAGATGAGACGAGAGGCGAAAATAGTCGACGCGTGTCCCCACCACCCCAACTAGAGTCGCACCGATGACCCGTACGTTTACCTCATTGCTCCCAGAAGCCCCAAGCGGATCTTCTCTGGCTGCATGTCGTTAGGATCGATGGCGTTCAAGTTGTTGAAGTCACGGTGACGAATGAACACTGGCACTCGTTCAGCCTCGTCTATCAGCAGCGGCCATCTACAACAATGATAATAATAATAATATTAACCTTCGTCGTATATCGCCTAAAAACTTGCGCGCCGTACATCGTGGGTGCAAAAGCACCCATACTTTTAAAGAAGAAACCTTGCGCGCCGTACATCGTGGGTGCAAAAGCACCCAAACTTTAAAGAAGAAACCTTGAGCGCCGTTCATCGTGGGTGCAAAAGCACCCAAACTTTAAAGAAGAAACCTTGAGCGCCGTTTATCGTGGGTGCAAAAGCACCCAAACTTTAAAGAAGAAACCTTGAGCGCCGTTTATCGTGGGTGCAAAAGCACCCAAACTTTAAAGAAGAAACCTTGAGCGCCGTTCATCGTGGGCGCAAACACACAAATGCTTTTTTAGGTTGCTTATTTACTTGTGTGTTTACCACCGAAAAAAAAATCACACAAGTTGTGCTGAGTACCTTCCCAATAACCGTACTGACAAAGTCAAGAGAACTGACCGAGCTAGGGACGTTTAAATGCAATTATACCCACGACGTACGTCGAAGGCTAAGAAGAAGAAGAACGTCTTCATTCAACTTGACGTCAAAGAACGAGGATATGTGACCGTACACTACGACATGAGTCGTACGTCACGTTTTGGCTATTTTCAGATATTAATGGAAAGTAGAAGAAAATTAATGCTCTTTCCAATAGTATCATTAGTTTTTCTTTAGGATGATTTTCGGCAACGTTACAGTGATTCTTAGACGGGTACCCTCCAGATCACGGGTGGGTGGGGTGGGTGTTTGGGGGTTTAACGTCCTTTTCCACCACATAGGGTGATATCAAAGACGGGGCAACAATGAAAAAGCCAGCACAAATATTTGGCCCCAGCCGGGATCGAACTCACGGCCCGAGCATTAGAAGTCCAATGCCCTACCATTCGACCACCCCGGCTCCCCCCCTCCAGATCACATTTTTCCAGAAAACGAGAACAGACTTGAGAACTCGCTGTTGCAGAAGTCTTACTTAGCAGCCAGTATCATGCTAAATAAAGCATTTCTGCATTTAATATGACTTGGATATTAAAGCTCATGGCAGAACACCAGTTGAAGAGTCCAAATCAAGTGAAATCTCAAAATCGACCAATTCAGCCTCACCTGAATATGTTTGGCTGCTAGCCAAAATGAGGTCAGGTGCAAAACGACTCATTTTGTGGTGAACGGTGATATAATCCAGAACAAAACTTTGGCCTCCAACAAGGTACCGAACTCACGGCCAGGGATTTGTAAGTCCAACGCTCTAACGGCCACCTGGCATGTTAACACTGCTCCCCAAATAAATTTCACTAGATCGTGAAACCCGTTAAAAGCTGTTATACTTTCTCACCGGCCCGAGGCCTTGACCTTGCCCTCTGAATCCGTGATGGCCACGTTGATTTCCTTCAGACCAATCTCGACTTCCGGTAGAGGTTCTGGTTTGGGTTTGGCTGGAGCCGCCGCTGCCGCTGGCTTGGCTGCTGCTATGTGGACATAAACATACACAAAGAGATTTAGGACTACAATTTCAACTTGGATGTAATTCAGTTCAGTTTGGAAATCAAGACCGCACATCCTTTTCTCTGTCAAATCACTGAGTGCCAGGACGCTGACAAACGATGATACATAACAGACATATAATAATGTGAACATGAAGAAGAAACATCCACATCGATGTTTGTTTGTTTGTTTGTTTGTTTGTTTCACCACTGACTAACATATTACTCGTCATAAGTATTTTTCACTTCTAAATCGGGGAGCCGGGATGGCCGAATGGTAGAGCGTTGGACTTCCAATGCTCAGGTCGTGAGTTCGAATCCCGGTTGGGGCCAAATAATTATTTGTGCTGGCTTTTTCATCATTGCCCCGTCTTGGATATCGCCCGTATGTGGTGGAAAAGGACGTTAAACACCCAAACACCCACCCACCCACTTACCCTACCTCTAAATCACAGTTTATGGACTGTCTGTCGGATCAGTTTTCCGAGTACACACAAAACAGAGACGCTTCACGATTCTCTAAACACACTAGTCTTGAACGGAAACTAACTGACGACAGTCTCAGTCCCAGTCTAGAGTTTAGCCCGAAGAACCACTACGTGCTCTCGGCGGGTGCACAGCGCGGGTCAGGGGGGCAGCACGCAAGCTCCTCAGGTTTGGGGAGATTGTTCCAGGCTGAAGCACGAGCCGAGTCCTGTCTAATCAGTTTCCAAGGCGTGGAGGATCTGTTTCACGCACCCTTCACCGGCAGTTAATTCCTGTCGGTCACTTTGCCAGCACTCAGGTCACTTCAGTGTCCCGATAATGTACAAGTAATGCGACGCGTAGGTTCGTGTATATATACCGTCGGTAAAAGTGCCTAAGTGCCATTGATTTCAGAAGTTCTTGTGCCTTTTCGGCATTTGACGATGGGTATCTTAGGACAGTGTACACGGGTAAAGGTTTCGTTCAAGCGGCGTATAGCAACAAGGGATATAATATATGTCAGCACAACCTACCAAAATGGACATTCTAATCATAAGAGTCAATTGTATTTTTCTGATATCCCTGTATAACAAATACTTGGAAAATGTAACTTTTGTTTTATGTGTCTAGGAAGAGCGTAAAAGCCACAAAAATGCCACCACGTTATAGAAATCAGACACAATGTCTTGATAGGTCGTTTGACTGGAAAACATACAGTTTATACACTGGCACACATACCAGGCTTTTCAGTGGCATACATACCAGGTTTGGCACCTCCTTTCGCAGCAGGGGCTGCTGGCTTTTTGGCTGCTGGTTTGGTAGTTGGCTTTTTCGGAGGCATGACTGTTCAGCTGACTGTGTGTTGAAGACACAAACCTGGTCACAAACGACGAAATGTACCTGTTTCTCTTCCCGTCTCCTACCGTCGCGAAACTCGCTAATGTGTACACTTATTACAACAGGCTCAAGCAAACACTGGCGACCTGCTTAGTGACAATGGTTGACCTTCAGGTTTCCAGTGTAATATTTTATGTACTTGGCCCGCAGCAGAGCGTGAACACTGACACAGGCAGACTAGTGGTTCACAACACTCCCTGTCTTATAGTCAGCAACGCTGTTCGTTGATATCGTAGCAAAGCAAAAAGATATCGTAGCAAAGGAGTCTCAGAGACAAGCCAGTCTTGTTCGCCCTGTTGTTTAGTCAGCGTGCCTGGGTGGTAAGGACCATGAGCACAGCACTTTTATCACGGTGAGGGGAGGTCACGTGACGTGCTAATAATAAACAGGGGGCTCAGGGATCGATTGGGATTAACTGCGGTCGGTGTTCAAGGTCACTATACGTCAGTGTACTAGTTGTGCTATATAGTTTAGCGCTAGTTCCTGATCACTACTGGTCCAGACCTAGCGTGTTCAGATCTCATTGTTTTTCAAGGTGAGCCAAATGGTAGGGCGTTGGACTTTCAATGCTCGGGGTTTGAGTTCGAACCCCGGCCGGGGTCAAATATTTCTACTGACCTTTTTCTCATTGCCCCGTCTTTGATATCACCCGTGTGTGGTGGAAAAGGACGTTAAATCCACCACCACCACCCCCCACCCACCCCTTTGTGCCCGTTTCAAAAACCTGCAACCCTCTCTCAGTCGTTTAGATTACTTCTGCAGTGTATTGTTGTTATAAGGTCCAGGTGAAGAGTGAATAAAGTACATAAATTAAAATAAAAAAAAAATGACAAAGCGACGAACTAAATCAAGTAACACGAGACCCAGTACAAACCTTACCACGTACAAGTGGAATACACGGAGGGCTCGAAAGCTGGGGCAATTTTTAATAAGCACGGTGAGGGTGGGTGGGTGGGTGTTTGGGGGTTTAACGTCCTTTTCCACCACTTACGGGTGATATCAACGACGGGACAACGATGAAAAAGCCAGCACAAATATTTGGCCCTAGCCGGGCTACGAACTCACGACCCGAGCATCAGAAGTCCAACGCTCTAGCATTCGGCCACCCCGGCTCCCCTAAGCATGGTGATGAGGAAGAGCATTATGGTGTGGTGATGTAGGTCCGTGTGGTCAGTTTCGGACTGCGTGACAGGACCGCATTCCGCGCTTCCTCACATAAATATCCCGGCGTTAACCAGGTCCGGAAACTAAGGCACCTGCCATAGGTATTCGCATCAAGAGATGTCACCTGTGTCATAACAACGGAAGCACCCTCGAAGACACACTGACCGGTGACGTGGGTGAGCCTCGGCTGTGTGGCAACAGCTTTCCCATTGGGCCCATAGCACATCCGCTCTGGATAGGAGCCGACCTACGTAGGAAAAATCCCGCTTGCCGCGGCTGGGATTCGAACCCGGGCCTCCCGCTTCATGGTCCGCTAACCACTACGTACACCACGGGCCGGGGGCAGGTAATAAGCGTAAACTGTCATCTAGCACGTCAATTTCAGCTCCGTAGATTAAAGGTAAGCTGGCAGTTGTTTGCCGCACGAATGTTTTAACCGAACATTGAGTTTGGATCAAAATAACACAGGTAAATTCCCACCGCCACGCTCCAATGATTCCTGGCAGTGTTACATGCAGTTCCAATACGTATTATGCATTGTGTACTATGGCCCACTAGAGTTGCCCAAGAACAGTGTGACGTTGGCAAACGGCTATTTTAAGATGGTGGTCATTGGGCAATCTGTATAAAATTGGACAACTGGATTTTGTTACTGACAAGAGAACGCACCAAACTTGTCTGGAACTTTCTAGAATAACGTGCATTCTTTTTCAGCGGATCGATCGACATTGTGCAATATCTCACATTCATTCCGGCGGAGATTAGAACTGCATAGATTTTAATCAGGGGAATATTCCATTCTGACCAGTAATAATGATAATGAGGGGTTGGTGGGTGTTTGGGAGTTTAACGTCCTTTTCCACCACGTATGGGTGATAGAACAGACGGGGCAACGAGAAAAAGGCCAGCATAAATATAATAATAATAATAATATAAAACCATGTGAATCAAGTTCACAGACTCAGAGAAAAAAAATCCAGTGTTGGGACAGGCCGATGGAGCCGCTTTACTGACGGCCGACCGATTTGTTTTTAAACGGTCAAACTGGTGCAAGTTTTGCCAAAAAGCCAGTAGTGTAAAGTGAGTTTGAAGAAGTTCCAGATACGAAACGTTTTACGACTGTCACGAAAACCACAGCAGACGACTTGGTTCTTCATTTTCAGCCAATCAGAGGCGGCTGCTCCCTAATCGCTAGGTGCGGGATGAATTTGTTGTAACATGGCGGTCCCGCCGCCCGCAGCTTCGCGCAGACGACAATGTTAACATGCAACAGAGACGACCCTTGCGGATCTCGTCTGTATCGCACAGAATCAATCTGATACAGAGACAGCCTTCGAAACAGCCAAGTTTGTAGGTTTGCTCACGTTCGAGTAGTGTTATACCTCGAGTTTACATCTAGAAATCACTATGCCTCCAAAACCCGCCGCAAAACCCGCAGCGAAACCTGCAGCGAAGCCAGCAGCGAAACCAGCAGCAGGAAAAGCTGCGCCGGCAAAAAAGTCGTCCACTTCTAGTCTTACAGGTCAGAAAAAAAAAATGATTGTACTGTTACGGGTTGGGTGCGTAGGGGGTATATATGAACACCACACAGAGTGATTGTGAAGTGAACATGTAAACTTTTGTCTTGATGCATACGGATAACAAGACGGATTTCTCATCAGAAATATGTCCCATGCACCAGAGTGAAGAGCAGTGTGCAGGTTTGCACATATAGAAGCCCTTAGCAGTATTGGGCTTCACTTTTTCATTCTCCAGTCCTGTGGCACCTGGAGTGTCACAGATATGTGTGCTGAGAGAGAGAAAGCGTTTCTGATAACCGGGCAAGTAACAAAGACTATTTGCATGGGTGTGATTTTGAAAGACTAATATGTGTGCCAAGAAGAAGCCTACAATACCATGCCATATATATCGTACTATATTTATTTTTTTTATTTTACTATACATGATGTTATGATAATGATTATTCACTCCCTCGATCTCTCCTTTTGCCTGAGCAGACATTTTACGCATTGATTGGAAAAACTCTCTGTATTACTGATATCTCTGTTGTTATAACAGGGGCGCCGGAACCAGGGGGGGGGGGCAGCGGGGGGCAGCTGCCACCCCCCCCCCCCCCCCTGTACCGAAGCAGGGGGGGGCAAGAGTATCTTTTTGCGCCCCCCTGGAAAATCAGGTGACTACACTCCCTTCCTCTACTCCCCCCCCCCCTCCCCCTACCCCTCTTCCTGCTCTCTCCCTCATCCCACCCAACAGAGAACTTAGTTTAGCCGTTGCATGAAATATCAAAACGACTTGGCAGAAAGTCGTCTGATAATCACCTCCCCCCCCCCTGCTTTTCACTTTTTTTGGACTTTTCAGTGGCTCCCTGGTTCGTAAAGGTTTTTGTATGTGCAGCATTTGAAAAGCCCCCCCTCCCTCCCCCCTCCCCCCCTCCACCCACCCCCTCCCCCCCCTCCACCCACCCCCTCCCCCCCCTCCACCCACCCCCTCCCCCCCCTCCCCCCCCCGCCTTTCACTTTTTTCGGGCAACGTCCTTGCTTTAACTGGCTCACTGGTTCCAACGTCCAACGTCCCCCCCCCCCCCCCCCGGTTTTCACTTTCTCCGGGCAACGTCCTTTCTTTCACTGGCTCTGGCGTCTCCCCCCTGTGAGATTCTGCCCACCCTCCCCCCAACATGTTCCGGCGCCCCTGTATAAACTTTTTATTTACACTTTGCATACTTACACACTATATGTTTTGCCATAGTTACAACAACAACAAAATCTGAACATTGGGATGACTCACTTTTGCTTTGGCCTAGGTGCAAAGAAGCCTGCGGGAGCAGCTGGGAAAGGAAAGGCAGGTGATGCAAAGAAAACTCCTCCGCCAAAGGAAAAGGTATGGGGTCCTGATGACGATGCAGCTCGCAAGATCCAGACATGCTATCGGAAACACCTGGCCAAGAAAGCTTTGGAGAGGGCAAAGAAGGAGAAGGAGGAATATGATGCCCTCATGGACAGACTTCAAAAAGAGGTAAAAATGACTGATAATTTTTCTAAATTACATGTGTAAATATCTTATACCTTGCTGTCTCAGTGAATAGCAGTGAGCGGTGGTCTAATAGGTAGCGTTTCGGACTTAACCCCTGCGCTACTGAGCGGCCATCACCACTGTCATGGCAATGAAGCGTGGGTTTGATCGAGCTTGTGATATGTGAGAATTGTTTTTGGGGGAAGCAGCCCAAATTTCCAAAAAAAAAAGGACAATAAAGGAAAAAAATTGGATTAATTATAATGGTAAGCTAGTTGCCATATCACTAAATTTATACAATGGTGATTTCACTATACAACTGTTATGTTTTTGATATGTTCATTGTAAAAAATGGGGAGCCGGGGTGGCCGAATAGTAGAGCGTTGGACTTCTAATGCTCGGGTCGTGAGTTTGCATCCCAGCTGGAGCCAAATATTTGTGCTGGCTTTTTCATCGTTGCCCCGTCTATGATATTACCCGTATGTGGTGGAAAAGGACGTTAAACCCCAAAACACCCACCCACCCTGTTTTGTTAAATTTATATGCAGTCTCCTTTGTGGTGTCTGTCTTGCCTTCATGACACACACACACACACATGCATAAATATCATGAGTACACATCAAAATTCCCACTCCAAATGGGAGGGGCTACAAAATTAATGGGACACACACACACACACACACACACACACACACACACACACACACACACACACACACACACATATTATGCATGTATTGAACAGGAAACGAGACAGGTAGCACTGTGACATACTGTGATGCACACTCTGCCAGGGGAAATAACTATACATGTACTATTCTGTCTCCTCACTGCTGCAGGCGTTTGTCCACCTGGTCAAGATGCAGCAAGAAGAGGCGGAGCGTCAGCGTCAGAAGGAAGACGAGGAGCGCAAGAGGAGGGCGGAGGAGGCCAAGCGGAGAAAGAGGATGCTTGATGCAGCTTTCGATGGAGACGTGGACCTCATGCAGCAGATCTTGAAAGAGGTGCTTGCAGGAAATAGTCACTTTTGCAGACTCAGTGTTTGGTTGAACATCTAAATATTAGAAGTCCAAGAAGCACTTGTTTGAGGAGATCTTGAAAGATGTGGTTGCAGAAAATGTTCACTTTTCAAGACACAAGTTTTGGTGAAATGATAGAGTATGAAACCCCAATGCACTCACTTTGAGGTCATTTTGGAAAACTGCTGCACATCTAGCTTCAGCGTTTTCCTGGACATTGGCCTTTTCCTCTAACTCAGACACTTTACTTTTCTGAGAAGATTGCCAGGCTTGCACTCAAGATTAATTGAACCGTTTCAATTCAGTCTTCACCGATGACATGATGCAGGTATCAGACCTGGATGACAAACATGGCATAGGCCATGATGTGATAGGCAGAGCGATGAGGAATCGTCACCTGCTGAACATCATCAACTGTGAAGATGCCAATGCCAACACACCGATTTCTGAGGCAGCAAGTGAGTTGCGTATCATCCTTTCCGTGACAGTCATTCTTGAGACAAGAAAAAAGCTGGTAATACATTACTAGTTGAGTAGTGCATTATGGAATAGTGATATCCAGTTGTGGACCTGTGTGAAAGCTAAACAAATAATAAAGAGTATAAATGAATGGGATAATAAAGAGCATAAATGAATGGGATAATAAAGAGTATAAATGAATGGGATAATAAAGAGCATAAATGAATGGGATAATAAAGAGTATAAATGAATGGGACACTAAAGAGTATAAATGAATGGGATAATATTAAAGAGTTTTAATGAATGAATGAATGAATCAATCAATCTGTCAGTAAACTGTGCATGTGCCCTACATGGTACATTGTACAATGAAAGAGTGATGCAAACAGACACAGTCCTTCTTGTTGGGGGGGGGGGGGGGGGGGGGGGGAGATAAGAGTATAACTGAATGGGATGATAAAGAGTATACATGAATGGGATAATAAAGAGTATAAATGAATTGGATCATAAAGAGTATAAATGAATGGGATGATATGGAGTTTACATCAATGGGATGATAAAGAGGATAAATGAATGGGATACTAAAGAGTATAAATGAATGGGATTATAAAAAGTATAAATGAATAGGATGATATAGAGTATAAATGAATGGGATAATAAAGAGTATAACTGAATCGGATGATAAAGAGTATAAATGAATGACTCAGTCAATAAACTGTTCATGCGTCTAAGTAGTACAATGTTTGACACTTCCAAATCAATTAATGATTTGTTAGCCTCCACAAGTCTCAAGATGGAACAAGATGAATTGAACTGAAGGTGCTGCATGGGTACTTGTGTGTTCCAGGTGGTGGTCATGTAGATGCCATCAAGTTTCTACTGGATCAAGGTGCTGACCCCAACTGTCGCGGCCAGTTTCAGCGCACACCTCTCTACCGTGCTGCTTTTGCTGGGCACATGGAGGCCTGTCAGGTAAGGGAATTTTAGCACATGCTGGTAGGTGTAAGTTGCGACTGCCAAAACTGAGATCAGTTCATTTGTAGGTTGTCTCCTTTATGACATTTTAAGCACACACACACACACACACACACACACACACACACACACACACACACACACACACACACACACACACACACACTGTCACACACACACACACACACACACACAAGATTACTTACCGGGTATAGCCATCTGTAAAGTAACTGGGTTTCCTTATTTGTTTATTTGTCTATTTGTTTCTCTGTTTGTTTTCCATGTGTCTCCAATCCACCATACTTGTGCTGATCAAACCTTTTCTTTGCTGTTGTGATGAATTTTGTCTTGATTTTTACTGATGTACATGTACGAGACACTCACGGTGATAAATTCACTTCAGTTCAGTCTCTTTTTTTTCAGATCCTTCTTCAGAACGGGGCTGACCCAAGACTGTATGCTGGTGATGGGCAAACTCCTGAACAGGTACGTGTACATGCCAGCTTCGAAATATCAAACACAGTATACAAAAGAAAAAAACCACTTTGTTCAAAATCTTGCAAGTCAGTTCTAGGCACTCTTCTTTGCTCTGGAATCAGGAAAGTGAGTTGCCCCTTAAAAGCCTTCTCTAAGTGGCATCGGGGTTGATGAGAGACACAAATAAACAAGAACTGTATGAGTGCCAGTTTTTTTGACTGCTAAGATAAAAATTAAGTAAGATAAACTTTATTTGTTCCCAACAGCAACAATTGTTTTTAACATCCAGGGGTAAATTGAAGTAAGCAGGTAAAAACATTAGTAAGAACAACTGTCAATAAAATCATTACAGCTGCTGCTGAATATGTTGTACATATTTAGCTTTTTCACACATACCTTTAGCATCACAAAAAAAAAATCATTGTGTATCATGCAGGTGGCATCTGTGGACGCTGTGGCTCAGATGTTGTCTGACTGGGACATCGCCCAGACCGAGATGCTGCTGAAGAAACTGGAGCAGGCCAAGGAGAAAAGGCTGGAGGAGGAGAAGAAGAGAAAGGAAGCTGAACAGCTGAAGTAATTTTTAGTTTGACAATATGTTGGATACGACAAGTTGATCCATGAGTTTTCTTGCCTTGCCGCCTAGCTGTATTATATTATTGCCCATATGTATGATAATGTTGCAGTTTTTAGAAAACCAAAATCATGGATGGTTGTAATGCTTATTGTAGTATCATTAGATTCTTATTCTTTTTTTTTTCTTTTTTTTTTTTAGGCTTGAAGACCAAGTGGAAGAGGCACAGAAAGAATTTGAGGCGATGCAGAAAAAGGTATGTAGTTTGGTGATGAGAAGCTTTGTGTTTGAATGTGTTTGTAGATCAACCTTTGAAAGATGATCATGCAATCCGCCATTAGAAAAGCAATGACAACAACAAAAAACAAAACAAAAAAGAGGGTGTTTTGTTTAAAAGTTTACACAACTTTCCTGATGCATGCATCACCGAGTGGAGATCGATGTTGACATTCATGGTATGATGGAAGCGTGCATCTAGCTAGGCGAGGTACATGTTTTCCTTGTCGTCATAGTTGTATACAAGTAAAACATTTGTATTTTCAGTTGGACAGAGCGTATGCTGAGCTGAACAAGCGCATCTTTGAGCATGACACAGCCAAGGACTCTGGCTTTGAACGCACAGACATCACTTTACAGGTGTGTAAGCTGTACGGAGAATTCATATTCAAATCATTAGATAATTAGTCCATTTATGAAACCAGAGAGAGAGAGAGAGAGAGAGAGAGTGTGTGTGTGTGTGTGTGTGTGTGTGTGTGTGTGTGTGTGTGTGTGTGTGTGTGTGTGTGTGTGTGTGTGTGTGTTGCGGAGATCAAAGAGACAGAAAGAGCGGGAGTGGAGATATCATGGGAAGCAACTTCACTAATCTTACTGGTTATTTCGTTTACTCTTGCGCAGTTGCTTCCCTTGCTGTAGCCAGCATTTACTGTCAGTTTTCTTTCATCTCATGAAAAGTGACTACTCTGTAATACGTTATCGTATTGGCTGTCCTGACGCTGTCCTCATTTGCATGCAGACGGTGCACGATGCAGAGGCAGACCTGGAGATCGCCAAGATTGATGTCGAGAAGGCCAGAGACAAACTGTCCAAAATCAGACTGCTGCTCAGGGAGGCCAAGACTGGCGAACGTATGGCAAAATGTTCTTCTTGTTCTTTTTGTTTGGCATTCAGTTTTGATTGTTTATTGATTGTATGACTGGCTGTTTTCTTTTTGTGTGTGTACACAGTGGTTCCACATAGAGAGTTTCAAATGCATGTACTCATCTTTTTTCACTCAGACCCAGTGACTGAGGATGCCGAAAACAGCAAGTGTCCTTCCTCCTCATCTTCTATTTTTCTTTTTTTTGATTGGTCATTTAACTGTTTGTTTGTTTGCTTGTTTTGGTTTGTTTGCTTGTTTTGGTCTATTTGTTTGTTTGTTTGTTGTTGCTCTTTTTTTTCTTGGTTTTTGTTTTTCCCTTTCCACATCTTGATGATTAGTACAGCTCTTAATGCTATACAGTGTCACACTTTGCGCGAGCGGTGGAGGGTTGATGGGTGTGTGGTGGTTTAACGCCCTTTTCCACCACATACGGGTGATATCAAAGACGGCACAACGATGAAAAAGCCAGCACAAATATTTGGCCCCAACCAGGATACAAACTCACTACCCCTAGCATTGGAAGTCCAACGCTCTACCATTC
>JACVVK020000697.1:162500-220000 GCA_018292915.2 Batillaria attramentaria | reverse complement strand
GGCAGCATCCCCCTATGCACGATCTTTCTCGCTCAAAGCGTCAAAACGCAAACTGAGCTGTGAAATCAGGCCTGCCCTTAGGCTTTTATAGTGGTTTCAGGGACGCTGAAAACTCTGTACCTGTGACAGAAGTTGACTGTGCATATTCCACAGTCGGCTAGCTCGTTAAAACACACTGTTTGTGGTTTTTTCTTGAGGTTGCAGACCTTGTTAACATCACAAGACACGTTTCAACCTTGCATGCGTTTCAGCTGACTCAGAAATCCTCGTTGCTGCGTCATGGTGCTCTGGGGTCTCATGTGTTCATTGTAAGCTGCCATTCTAATGATTTATGACAATCTGATATCTATGTGCGTTGGTGTCGTATTCCGTTTTCCGCGTGCGTTGATTTGTTTTATGCGTTGTTCTACGCACCATGACGTATCAGTTACGAACTGTGTTCGGGTCCCAAGTATCTCTTGTGTGGCTACATAGCTGTTGTAGAGATCGTGAAAAGTCCACCTGCATTTCGATGGACATTTCTAGACCATCCCAGAACGTGCTGGTGCAGTAACGTCAGTAGATTACGTAACCTTGGAAAGATTCCGTACTTGCCAGTGAGTTGAGGAATGTTCTAGATCTGACCTGTTTAGTATAATAAGCAGCCCTGCACAGCGCTCTGGGTTCTTCTTTCATGAATTTGTTCTCCACGCATCTTTTGTTTATAAAGTATTGAAGTTGTATCCTGTTGTATCCCGTGTCTTCTCTGCGAGTGCACCGAGAGAGCGACATAGCAGGTGAAAAATACAACAATAGCGCTACGTTCCCAGCGTACATCGTTAATTGTGTACGCTTTGTCAAGAGCGAACGCGCGGTTAGCTGCGACTGACTTGCGTGGCGAGGAAAAAAAAATAGGACTGTGTTCTATTCACTGGCGAGCCGACGGCGTGGCGCTTCAGTGCGCCTGACGAGCCGGTTCAGTTGGTTTAAACAGTTATATATATATAAATATACATATGCACTTTCACAAAGTTTTTACGAGGCCGAGCACAAGTCAAAAACTTATACTTGACCGTGTTGACGTCGCGACTACAACCACCAGCGTGTGTTGTCGTTTAGTCCCCTGACGCAAATAGTCGTACACTACTCACTAGCCTTGGTCTCCGTTTATGCATCTCTTTCTAATCTTTTAGTCTCAGCTTAGTCAAGCGAGTCCCGGGCTCGGTCCTAGTCTCTCCTCATGCATCACATTCTCTGTCGTGATGTATGGCAATGCATGAAACTGCGTATAGGAGCGATCAATGCCGTTGATGATATTATATCTGTGAAGCATTCAAAAGCAGTAACGTCGTCATATCAATGCTGTAAAAACGATTCAGCAAAGAGATACAACGTGTATATAATGATGGTTTATTACATCGTGGGATAAATATGGGAGATACGGGAGATTTATATGCGATATAAAGACAGTCATAAACAACGGATGAGAGAGATAATATTACCGTGCTCTGTCTGTCTGTCTGTCTGTCTGTCTCTCTCTCTCTCTCTCTCTCTCTCTCTCTCTCACACACACACACACACACACACACACACACACACACACACACACACACACACACACACACACACACAGTCATAAACAACGGATGAGAGAGAATAATATTACCGTGCTCTCTCTCTCTCTCTCTCTCTCTCTCTCTCTCTCTCTCTCTCTCTCTCTCTCTCTCTCTCTCTCTCTCTCTCTCTCTCTCTCTCTCACAGTCATAAACAACGGATGAGAGAGATAATATTACCGTGCTCTCTCTGTCTCTGTCTCTCTCTCTCTGTCTCTCTCTGTCTCTCTCTCTGTCTCTCTCACACACACACACACACACACACACACACACACACACACACACACACACACACACACACAACGAATGACAGAGATAATATTACCGTACCACATGATACACACACTCACCTACCTCTCCTCAGGAGGTACGCTCTCTCTCTCTCTCTCTCTCTCTCTCTCTCTCTCTCTGTGTGACCTTTACAATATTCTGTTGAGCTGGTGCCGTGTGACAGGCTTGACAAATCAGATCGCCTCTATCAACATTCCATGGAACAGGAACAGGAGTTGCAGGATGGAGCGCTGTGCTAGCTATAGGCTCGCTTTGTATGCCAGTGTGTGTGTGTGTGTGTGTGTGTGTGTGTGTGTGTGTGTGTGTGTGTGTGTGTGTGTGTGTGTGTGTGTGTGTGTGCGCGCGCGCGAGTTTGCGGAGGCGGAGGGTTCTCACGTTTACAAAGCTTTGATGGAGAGGCGGGATTCATGCATGGGATCGCCAGCATTCGAATGTTATTCCCAGTCAGAACTAAATACAGCGGTAGCAAAACGGGCAGAAGCAACTATCTGTTAGTCTGCTATTCGGAAAACAGAATAGAGAGAGTTAAGGGTGTTGTTTTGGATACAGGTGCATGTGGGTGGGTGAGTGGGCGGTTGGGGGAGAAGGGGGGGGGGGGTCATGTGGGTATCGTAGTTTGCGTTTGCGGGGAAGGAGGGGTGGGGGTGATGGATTTGTGAGTTAATGTGGGTGGGAATGGTACAGTGGACAAGAGATCATACATACAGTGGGAGTTTTGGGTGGATGTATAGGTGTCATATTTTGAGAGAGAGAGAGAGAGAGGGAGGGGGGGATGATGATGATGATGATGATGACGATGACGACGACGACGATGATGATGACGATGATGATGAACCTTTATTTTGCAAGGATTGAGATATAGGTTAACGAGAACCTGTCTGACAAGAGAGAGAGAGAGAGAGAGGTATGAAATCTTCCTCTCTCAGATTAGAACTGCACGGTTTTCTGAAACTTTCTGTGTATTTTTCCTGTTTCCTTATGTCATAACGAAGCCGTTAGTTCAAAACTTAACTTTCTTCGTTTATTGTATAGGCCTTATTGCTGCTCTGCCTTGCTTTGAAATTAAAACTTTCGCGTAGGAAAGGTCGTAATGCAATTTAAAAATAAAAACTTCAAACTGCTTCAAACAATACTTTCATCCCCCTCCCCTCCTCCCCCTCCCTACCCCCGGCCGTCTTGTTTCCCCACCCCCTTACCTGCGAATACATCCTGCCCTCCCCCCTTCTCCCCCCCCCCCCACCCCGCCTCTCCTTGTTACGAACTTGCTTCATGCTATCACCAGGTAGTGTGGCTGGATCAGCTCGATCAAAAACAGACACATCTTCAAACTGTGTTAAACAATACTTTCATCCTCCCTAAGCCCCCCTCCCCCCTTCCCCCGGCCGTCTTGTTCCCCACCCCCACCCCCCTGCGACCACATCATACCCCCCCCCCCCCCACAACTCGCTTCATGCTATCTACAGGTAGTGTGACTGGATCAGCTCTTGATCCAAAACAGACATGGCTGTAACTAGCTTTCTTCTGCCGCCACAAAAGTGAAACGCGATCCTCCGTCTCACCTATATCCTGAGCAATTTCGGAAAGAAAAGAATCATCTCTACACCCTTCAAAGAAAGCTTAGCAACGAAAAACGCACAGCGGTCCTGTTGCAAACTGGTTGATGAAAGAACCCACGCATTCCCGGGGTTTTTTTTGTTTTGTTTTGCGGAGGGAGGTAAAAGGAAGAGGGCTTTCGCGAAACACGCCTACGTAGAGGTTTTCCTGAAATTTTCAAAGCAAATTTTGCCGCAAGAGCTATAGCGACACCTGCTATCCTGTTTCTCTTATGGTTTTAATTGTTTCCTCGCGCTGTCACTGAACTTTTCACATTTTACAATCCCTTTTTAGCCTTTTCAAGACGTGAGGACAGTTTAATGTTGTTTGCTTTTAGTTTGGAACAAAACAGAGGAGGAACTTCTCCAAAGGCGACACAAGGTTAACATAATACGGCGATGAAAATTTCAGTCAGTGAGCGTTTTGGGGATTTTCTTTTGTTTTTGTTTGTTTGTATTTTTGTTTTGTGTTGTTTTTTGTATTGTTTTTGTTTGTTTGTTTTGTTGTTGTTTTAGTTTTTGTTGTTGTTGTTGTTGTTTTTTGGGGGGTTGGGGGTTTGTTTTGTTTTGTTTTTTGTTGGTTTGTTTTGTTTTTTGTTTTTTTGTTGTTGTTTTTTTTGGTGGGGGGGGGGGGGGGTGGCTGTTGTTGTTCTTGTTGATTTTTTCTCTTTTTTTTTCGGGGGGGGGGGGGGGGGTGTTACTCTTGTGTTTCGTTTTAGGTTTGGTTTTTTTTTTTTTTTTTTTTTGGGGGGGGGGGTGTTTGTTTGTTTCAGTTTTTTGTGTCTTGTTTTTGTGTTTGGAGGGCTGATTGCTTTTTTTTTTAAATTTTGTTTGTTTTTGTTCTTGTTTTGTGTATGTGTGTGTGTGTGTGGAGGGGGGGGGGTTGATGTTAAGTACATTTTGTGGGTAACTTTTGTGGGTAACATACAACGTTGGTATCGCGCATGCGTGAGATGATAGTAAAAACGAGGCTGTTCGTTCACAGACGACAAAGAAAAACAAATAAGACAGGTCAAATGTGTGCGTGTGCGTGTGTGTTGTTTGGTTTTGCCTACTAAACAAATGCACTTTGCGCCTCTCTGCGACCGTTAACATTACTTTCTATGACCGTATGCTGACAGGTCTTCACGAAAAACAGGATGAAAATGTTCACCACGAAAATTATTTTGCGACAAATAATGGTCCGTTTCCTCATAGCGGTGCACAGAGGAAACGCAGGAAACGTCAGGTTGATGGAAAAACGCCGTGTTGCTGTTTCCTCTTTTCCTTTCCGTTCCTATTCATCTTGCCGACACTATTTTTTTTCTCTCTCTCTCTCCCAAAGTTGAACTTTGAAACGAATATCGAAGAAAAGGTAGCAGGCGACACAAAGGGCATCACTCGTGTTTTTTACTTCCCTTGACCCCTGTTTGCTTCTTCTGCTGGGCAGCTAGAGCAGTATCTGAGCTAAAGTTTGTTTGTTTTCTTGTTTTGTTGTTGTTTGTCTGTTGTTTGATTTGTGTTGTTGTTTTGTTCTGTTTGTCTGGTTTTGTTTTTGTTTATTGGTTTTGTGTTATTTGTGTTGTTTGCAGTATTTTTTGTTGTTGTTATCATTGGTTTGTTTGCTATGTTTGATTTCTTTTTGGTTTTTTTTTTGTCGTTTTTTGTCGATTTTGTCTGTTGTTGTTGGGGCTTGTGTGTTGTTGGTGTTTGTTCGTTGTTGTTGTTTTTTTGTTTGTATGTTTTCTTGGGTTGTTTGTTTTTGTTGTTTTTTTTTTGGTTTGTTGTAGATTTTTTGGTTTTGTATTTTTTGTGTTTGTTTTTGTTTTGTTTTTGGTTTTCATGTTCATTGTTTTTTTGTGGTACTTGGTGGTTTTTTTTTGTTTGTTTGTTTTTTGTTTTTTTTTTGGGGGGGGGGGGGATTTTGTTTTTGTTGTTGTTTTGGGGTTGTTTTGTTTTGTTTTGTTTGGGAGTGGGGTGTTGTATTTGGCGGCGGATTTTGTTTTTATATACAATACCTTTTACACAGTGACATTGGAAACAGGCTTACGTTTTTCCCCGGCCTTAGCGGAATGTCTTGAGGGACAGGGAAATGAGGGTGGACACGGCGGAAATGCCACACTGGTCGCTGACTGACCACAGAAAACGGACAGCCTATTTCTTTACAGTTCCAGATCGACCCAACGTCCCGCGGCTTTAAATGTCAAGAGGCTGTACCGGCGTTAATCTTCTAACCTTCCCCGCCATACTTCCCCTCTCCACCAACGTCTTCCCTCCACACCCCCTCCCATCCCCCCCCCCAATCTCGCCATTATCACCTCTCGCTTTCTTTCCTTCGTTTCTGTACGGGGAGCCGGGGTGGTCGAATGGTAGAGCGTTGGACTTCTAATGCTCGGGTTGTGAGTTCGATCCCGGCTGGAGCCCAATATTTGTGCTGGCTTTTTCATCGTTGCCCCGTCTTTGATTTCACCCTATGTGGTGGAAAAGGACGTTAACCCCCCCTCCCCCCAAACACCCGCCCACCCACCCTCGTTTCTGTACGTTCCTTAAACTTTGTATTTAGTGGAGAGGAGACTGCACTGTTCGTAAGGCTGTGCTTTCAGGCAAAGATGCGTTTTCCTTTCAATATTTAGTACACAGAGAAAGTGGACACTGAACCGCTGCGCACTGCATGCTCGGCCCTAAATTATGGGATGTAGACAAACATATATCCCTCTCCGTATCATGTGTTTTGTGTAAGCGATCCTATGCCATTATGGCTGAAGTAGTGAAGTTCATTGACTGGGGGACAGAATAATTGAACAGAACAGAGACGACCGGTCATGCTGTATGACAGGGAAAATTTGTATGCGAAGAATTGGAGCGAGAGAAGACGATGGCCAATCGTTGTGTCTCGGTTCGCGTGCCCTCTGGCGGCCGGAGGGGAGACAACTACCGTTAACCGCAAAGTAGATCGTCTGCAGAGACCTAACATAAAAGTTTTATTTGCGATAATTTTTTTTATTAATGAATGATTTCTGTACCAAGAACACATACATGGACTTCTAGAAATAGACGAAATGCTATGCCTGATATGTCGGTATTTTGGTGATTCTCTCTCTCTCTCTCTCTCTCTCTCTCTCTCTCTCTCTCTCTCTCTCTGTGCGCTCGCGCACGTGTGTGTGTGTGTGTGTGTGTGTGTGTGTGTGTGTGTGTGTGTGTGTGTGTGTGTGTGTGTGTGTGTGTGTGTGAAAGAGAGAGAAAGAGAGAGAGTGTGCGTGATGATGATACGCGAACACGGCTACTTTCTGAACCAGACGTGTTAAACCTTTATCACAATGCATGGCAAATTATTTGCGTCTTGTGTGTGTGTGTGTGTGTGTGTGTGTGTGTGTGTGTGTGTGTGTGTGTGTGTGTGTGTGTGTGTGTGTGTGTGAGAGAGAGAGAGAGAGAGAGAGAGAGAGAGAGAGAGTGCGTGATAATGATACTTATAGGCATCACTGCCAACCTTACAGGCAATAAAATCAACAATTACCCCAAAAAATCAAAACTCTAGAATGTCTTAAAGTAAATGAAGAAACAAATGAACGATAAGACGTAAACGTTTGTCCATGAAACAATAATATACTCGAAAATTAACATAAAAACAGGCATGCAACAAAACATTGCAAAGCGTCTGGAGTTTCTGCCGAGGAAAAGGCGTCACATTTAAATGAAATCAATTATCATTATTATTTTAAACAGAGCATCGGAGAGAGAGAGAGAGAGAGAGAGAGAGAGAGAGAGAGAATGCCTTCATTTGACAACAGTAAAAGTTATGTCCCTTTCGCCCTTTTGGCCTTTTTCAACTAGCTGTTGTTACACTAAACGTAAACAAAAGAAAGCAGACAAAAGGGCAGAAATCACAGGGAAAATAGCAAAGAAACCAGAGAGAGAGAGAGACCTGAGAGAGAGAGAGAGGGTGGGTGGGGTGGGTTGGTGTTTAGGAGTTTAACGTCCTTTTCCACCACATGCGGGTGATACCAAAGACGGGGCAACGATCAAAACGCCAGCGCAAATATTTGGCCCCAGCCGCGATTCGAACTCACGACCCGAGCATTAGAAGTCCAACGCTCTACCATTCGGCCACCCCGGCTTCCCTAGAGAGAGAGAGAGAGAGAGGACATGCACAACATCTAGGCCATGCAAAACAACTCCTGCTTTTTTAACGCCCTACAAAGCACACAACGTTAATTGTTTTCACTCCGAATGACGCAGCCTGCTGACGCCATCAAAAACAATAACATCGATCGATTACATACGGGTTCCAATGACACAGTTGAGGTATAGTACTGTTGTCTGATCGTTAACGGTCGGCGATTCAGTTCACGTGGCTTGCCACAAGCCGAACCTCATATTCAGGTGGAGCGATGCGTGATGTAGGACACACGAATCCGCTATTTGAGTCTCCAGTCATGGAAAGGAAAAAAAAACAAATCTAAGAAGAAAGTGCAGACTTGTATAGAAACCCCCGCCTGAATGGTTCTTTTGCTGCCATAACTAGATTTTTTATGGAGAGACGTCTGTTTTGGAACAGTTGTGTTTGTGCCTGCGAGGTGCTTGCGCGGCGTTAAGCCCTAACTAACTAACTAACTAACTGACTAACTAACTAACTAGCTACCTAACTAGCTAGCTAACTAACTAACTAACTAGCTAACTAACTAACTAGCTAGCTAACTAACTAACTAACTAACTAACTTGTGACTGCGCCTGTGTGCTCGACATTGTGGTGTGTTCTTGTCCAGTGTGTGAGAGAATGAGTGTGATTCACGTGAGCGTGTGTGTTGGGTTTAGCTCGGGGCTCTTTGAGCCGAATATTATTATTATTATTATTATTATTATTATTTCATCTTGGAAGAAGGATCGGACTGAGAAGTGTTAACAAAAGCTTTGGCTCTATTACTGCAGCCAGAGAAGGCGCTTGTGTGGTGCGTGCGCACTCAGGAGGGGAGACAACTAAAGTTTACCGTTAACTCTTTAGATCAATTTGTGAGCATAGAAATTCGGAAGATGATCCTTTAAATGCTGTTCATATTTCACAGTTGACTGTTTTCAGTATTGATTTCCACAAAAGGGTCTGCATGCAAATTCAAAACAAATACTTTATTGTCTGTTTAAGAGAAAATCTAAAACAGAGATTCGTCTTTGGCCTCACATAATGCTGTGTCACATTTTTTTTAAATGTCTGAATAATATACAGTCATAAAAGATCTTGATACGAAATACAAAAGTAAAAGAAAATTAAACGTTAAGATCAAACACAACTTCACAAACAATTAAAAACCAACAATCATCATCAATCATCATCATCAATTCAAATTCAAATTCAAAAATACTTTATTATCTGTTATAAAAGTACATTTTAAAACAGAAAATTGTCTTTAGACATGCAGTCGCTCCGCTCCTTATACTAAGATCATAATTTAATCATCAGAACTAAAGTCATTCAGATGCAATGAGCCACACAAGCGTGCAATCTGTCCTAAGGAAATTAAAACATAACACCCAAGAGACCCGCCGCCGTATCGGAAGTCTGAGCGCACGTCACTGGGTTGAAAGAGACTGAAGATATCTTCTTTCCCTGCCAAAATGGTGCCAGTAGCCAGCGATAGAAGTTTCAGACACTCAGACAATTCCTTAATTCTTTCATTTCCTGCCTCGGTTCTCGAAGAGAGAGAGAGAGAGGATGAAAGTTCATTTCTAATCCGACGCCAAGTTTGGGTGTGTAGACGGACGCTGGAAGTGACCAATCAGACGCTAGCTTCAGAGCAGGAACTCTGTGCTAGAGACGTAGACAGCGAATGAAGGCAACGCGTATTACAGCAAAGGAAAAGATTGGGGGGGGGGGGGGGAGTCAAGTAAACTGTATAAAAAATAAAAAAAGGACCGGCCCCTGTAGTTTAGTGGTTACAGTAGCACTTCGGACCATGGACCGGGAGACCCGGGTTCGAGTCCCAGCCGAGACAAGCGGGATTTTTCCTACCTAGGTCGGCTCCTACCCAGAGCGGGTGTGCTATGGGCCCGATGGGGAGGCTGTTGCCACACAGCCGAAATTCACCCACTTCACGGGTGCGACTTTGGGGGTGCTTCCCTTGGTATGACACGTCTTATGATGTGGATGATTACACGGCCGGCACCGCAGGTGCCGTAGTTCCCGGGCCTGGTTAATGCCGGGATATTAAAGGGCAAGGCAAGTCAAGTGCAATGTTGGGTTTAGGGGATAGATAGTGATGTCCTAGACGGCTGCAACCCAAAAGATTTGAACACGAATACACCATTCAGTATTTATCACACCAAACAGCGGCCGAAATGCGATGCCATGGAGGCTGCCATGTTGATCCTAGCAGTGACGTCACTCCACCACTCAGCAGCAGCAGACACTAAGCTGGCACACTCGCTGTGCGTGCAGGTGTGCCTGCTACACGTTTTAGGCGCGCTATTTCTGGCTCGTATACACACTTTGCTTATTTCCTGAAAGCTAGAATGGATTTGGGGATAGTTCTCTATAATTTCGAGCCAGAATATTCTGAGGAAGAGCTCGGTAAGGGGTCGGGCAGAAAACAGTGGGGACGATGGGGAAGAGCCGACTGATGCGTGTTTGACAAGTGAAGCAGCAACATCGTAAAAGCGCCAGTGAAACAATCCGGGGTAAAATGATCTCCACAAACGAGGTCAGTCTCGATTGTTCCAGACGTATTCCTGCACGAAGCGGGGCAAGCGAGCGTTCTTCAAGGTCTCCAACCATTTCGGACATAACCTCCGTTTTTCCTTTGATTTGTTTAGATTCGGATATTCAAAAAAGCTTTTGTGGCTTCCATCTGCATTCTTACACATGCCCTGTTTGCTGAAACAACCAAACGCTTTGCACTGTGGCATCTCGAACACAAAATAATACTCTGGAACAACCCGCTAAAAGCGGGCACTGCCGACAGTGGTGGTGGAGTGACGTCACCGTCAGCACCTTTCCCGTCTCATTCGCGAAAGAGTGCGGCAACATGGCGCAGCCCAGGAACCGAAAGCAGAGGGTGTTTTCGGCTCAGTTTTGAGTAAATGGTACTTTGTTCACGAAATTTTTGCTGTCTAACAGCTTAGGACCTCAATATCTGTCATTTAAACCCAATAGTGCTCTTGACTTGCCATACCCTTTAATGACAGGAAGCGTGGAATGCGGCCCTGTCCCAAACCACACGGACCTCCATAGCATCATCTTACCATCATCCTCATCTCCATCATCATGCATAATTTTTTTTTTTAATTGCCCCAGTTTCCGAGCCCTCCGTGGATTCCACCCATGACCTGGGAGGAACTCCACTGGAACTGTCAAAGACTTGGGGCAGCCAACAACAAAAAAATCGAAAAACAGACAGACCACTTCGAACACACCTCACAAGGATGGGTGATGGGTGATATATCTTGCAATATCACACACACGAATTGTAATATGAGTCCTATTCAGGTTAGATTTCTCCATTTTTAACAGGGCGTGGTTCAGTCATTAAATACCTGAACACATTACTTGTGTCATGTCGACAAGATAAATATCAACGCGGCAACTTTTACTAAAGTTTAACACTTCTCAAAATGATAATTATAGAATCAGTCATACTTAGCCCAAGAATACACCTCACGAATGGTAAGTCTCCCGGATGGGTGATATATCTTGCAATATTACACCCCGCGAACTGTCATACAAGTTCTATACGGGTCAGCTTTTTATGGATACAGGAATCCATTTCTCTATTTTCTACAGGATATGGTTCACATACATACGTGAACAATATTACTTGCATGGGATCACATGTCATAGACACAAGATCTTTTTAATTAAAAAAAAACTGTACGGCATTTTTGTTTGTTTGTTGTTGTTTTTTTGCTAAATAAGCACCTTTCAAAATGAAATATTATCTGAAATTATTATAGCCTAAGAACACACCTCACGAAAGGTTAGTCGCGCGGATGGGTCATATATCACACCCACAAACTGTCATATGAGTTCCTATTCAGGTCAGACTTTTACAGATTTAACAAGACGTAAATTTATTTTTCTGGTCCTCCGGCTGTCCGTAATTGTTTTTTAACGGCAGTTTAGGCAGATCTAGTATATCTCGTGTCTCTACGTCTTTGAGCACAGCTGCTTTTCTGACAGTATGGTTCATCTGCGTGACAGCGATGGTCGCAGCACAGCTGCGGTAAAAAGATCTGTTGTTTCATCATGAAATTAATACCTCTCTCTCTACCTCTCTCTCTCTCTCTTCCCTTTAACGTAGAATAGCAGGTCAGCTTGTAAGACAGGCAGCAATGCCTTAATGCTCTGTGATGAATAAAAAGCGTTTCATCATCATCATCATCATCATCATCATCATCTCTCTCTCTCTCTCTCTCTCTCTCTCTCTCTCTCTCTCTCAGTATCCCATCAGCCATTAAATTAACTCCTCCGCTTGCTTCAGTCTCTTCAAGTATTAATTTGATCAAGATTAAACTTTTACATAGATCTGTTGAATGTACCCCTCATGTGAGCAGCATAGGCTCAAATAGACGGCCATGTGTGTGTGTGTGTGTGTGTGTGTGTGTGTGTGTGTGTGTGTGTGTGTGTGTGTGTGTGTGTGTGGTGTCCATTGAGTTTTACATGTGTAACTTGTTTCTACAATGTTTTTCCTTTAAATTCCTGTGGCTCTTAAATTTTTCTTCCTTTGCTCATATTTTCGTACTTTAGCAACGGCAAGTTCGAACATGGCATATCTGCCAAAACTTTTACTTATGGAAAATAAAGATTATTCTCTCTCTCTCTCTCTCTCTCTCTCTCTCTCTGTTCGACTTTTCTCTCCAGATTTAATACCACAAGACGTCTGTTGTCAATAGTTTCTTGTAATGTTTTAAATTAATTAGAGTATTTTATCCAGTTGCTCAATTCAACGCTCCGCGGGCTTCTATTTTTCGTAATCAGTCCTAAGGGGAACGACAGCCGCTTACAAAGGGGAGCCGGGGTGGTCGAATGGTAGAGCGTTGGACTTCTAATGCTCGGGTCGTGAGTTCGATCCCGGCTGGGGCCAAATATTTGTGCTGGCTTTTTCATCGTTGCCCCGTCTTTGATATCACCCTATGTGGTGGAAAAGGACGTTACACTCCCAAACACCCACCCTCCCGCCGCTTACAAAGCTCTACAGCTTTTTGCCAAATGAATAGATTTTTTTTTTTTTTTTTTTGAACCTCAAATGAATAGATGTTCCTTTTGGCCTTTGCGACCATTTTGGTGACTTTGCGACTTTCAGAGGTTGAGAAATTGGACTTTCTTTGGCCTTATGCTTCCGTGCCTGTATCCAGTGAGTTGATGTTATGTATGTAATTCAACTGATTAATGTACCCCTATCGGAGTCAGGAATAAACCAACTTGACGTGACTTGACTTGACTTGACTTGACTTGACTTGACTTGACTTGACAATCATCAACACGACGAAGTCGCTTAAAATAGCCACCAGGCAGCACTGTCTAGTTGGTGTTTAGTCCGCAGCCAAATAGCATCGTCTGCTTAGTAGGCGGTACGCATCTGCGTACATATTATATGTCAACCAGAGTCACCGCAATGGTCTCAGATGCTATATTGTGTCCCACGTGACTGAGAATAGCCACCAGGCAGCGCTGTCTATTTGGTCTTTAGCCCGCAGCCAAATAGCATCGTCTGCTTAGTAGGCGGTACGCATGTGCGTACATATTACATGTATATGCCAACCAGAGTCACCGCAATTGTCTCAGATGCTATATTGTGTCCCACGTGGTTGATTCTGAAGCACAGTCGGCGCATTCGATGACTGAAAGGTTTCCACACGCTGTTGTACGTCTGTCCTATTGAGACTTTAATTAAAGTGCGAGGCGACTCGCTCATCCGGCTTTCATGTGTCCCAGTTCTGCATACAGTGGCTACATCATCTATGTCCACTTCCCTGCTTTGCTGGGAGCCGGGGTGGCCGAATGGTAGAGGGTTGGACTTCTAATGCTCGGGTCGTGAGTTCGATCCCGGCTGGGGCCAAATATTTGTGCTGGCTTTTTCATCGTTGCCCCGTCTTTGACATCACCCTGCGTGGTGGAAAAGGACGTTATACCCCCCCCCCCCTGCTTTGCTTTTCCCGGCGTACCGCAGACCTAGCCAAGTGAGCATTCTAGGTCTACTCGCCGACGGTACGCCCTGCTAAGTCCGAGTTAGCCCGAGCGGCTCGTGTGCTAGGTAGCATGCTCCCGATGTTGCAAACTCTGCTCGGTGAACTGAAACGAAAAACAGTCTCCTGCGCAGCGAAAAAGATCATCCAATCAAGTTTCGCGACTGTGAAAAAGGTTGACTGGGAAATTGTTTACCGAGTAATCAGGATGACTACCGTAACTGGTTCTGTTTTCTGAGGGGTGTTTTTCTTCGATGATGTTGATGACGATGATGATGACGACGATGATGATGATGATTACGGTGGTGCCGACACTACTCTTCTCTCTCATCAATCAGTCCCAGGACGATGTGTTTCCCATACGACTTCAGACATCATTAACTCTCAGGCTGAAGCGAGGACCTTCTCACAAAGCCTCGAGAAACGTGTGACTTTTAATTCCTGTACGTCTCAGCCTCCCCCTCACTCGATCACAGTCCATGTTGCTTCAAGAACTAATTAGACACCTTTAGATCTGCGAAGCAGGTTCTTTCGAGCGTACACATGACGCTGAGCTGACGTCAGTGTCGTTGACAAAGAGTGATGAGATACACCCGAGACAAAGAGGAGGACCCGTCTGATTTGCGCGAGATCAGACACAGCCGAGGTAATTCCGAAGGCGGGAGCGAGAAACGTTAGCAGATAACGTGGCAAGACACGTTGAACCTGCAAGATCAGACTGAACTATTCACACACACACACACACACACACACACACACACACACACACACACACACACACACACACACACACACACAAGAAAACAAGACGCAAATAATGTGCCATGTATTGTGATAAAGATTTAACACGTCTAGGTCAGAAAGTAGCCGTGTTCGAGGCCTGTGAATTATCTCGGGCGTGGCATAGCTGTCTCACACAAATAAATGTCGCAAATATAACTCTGTTCCAACCCGCGCTTCTTCTTTTTTTTCTTTTTTCGCAAGGGCACTGCCCAACTCTACATTGATTATGGTTAGGTTTAGGGTTAGATGTATCCGGTTTAGGGTTAGATGTATTAGGTTTAGGGTTAGATGTAATAGGTTTAGGGTGAGATTATCAGGTTTAGGGTTAGATTATTAGGTTTAGGGTTATGTTTAGGGTGAGATGTATCAGGTTTAGGGTTAGATGTATCAGATTTGGGATTAGATGTATTAGGTTTAGGGTTAGACGTATTAGGTTTGGGGTTAGATGTATTAGGTTTAGGGTTAGATGTATTAGGTTTAGGGTTATGTTTAGGGTTAGATGTATTAGGTTTAGGGCTAGATGTATTAGGTTTAGGGTTAGATGTATCAGTTTTGGGGTTAGATGTATTAGGTTTAGGGTTAGATGTATTAGGTTTAGGGTTATGTTTAGGGTTAGATGTATTAGGTTTAGGGCTAGATGTATTAGGTTTAGGGTTAAATTATTAGGTTAGGGTTAGATGTATTAGGTTTAGGGTTATGTTTAGGGTTAGATGTATTAGGTTTAGGGCTAGATGTATTAGGTTTAGGGTTAAATTATTAGGTTAGGGTTAGATGTATTAGGTTTAGGGTTAGGGTTAGGGTTAGATTGTTAGGTTTAGGGTTGGATGTATTAGGTTTAGGGTTAGATGTATTAGATTTAGGGTTAGAGTATTAGGTTTAGGGTTAGATTATAAGGGGTTAGGGTTAGATGTATTAGGTTTAGGGTTAGATTATTAGGTTTAGGGTTAGGTGTATCAGGTTTAGGGCTACGTGTGTTTGGGTTAGGTGTATTAAGTTTAGAATTAGGTGTAACAGGTTTAGGGTTAGGTGTATTAGGGTTAGGCGTATTAGGGTGAAGTGTATTAGGGAGAGGTGTATTAGGGTTAGGCGTATTAGGGTTAGGCGTATTAGGGTTAGGGTTACGTGTATTAGGGTTAGATGTATTAGGTTTAGAGAGGTTATTAGGTTTTATGTGTATTAGGGTCAGGTTTAGAGTTACGTGTATTAGTGTTACGTGTATTAGTGTTTCGTGTATTAGGTATAGAGTTGGGTTAGGGTTAAGCTTAGGGCCAAGTTTAGCGTTACGTCAGTCCAGGGTTCGCTTTTAGGGTTAGGGTTCGAACGTAGTACGTACAACAGTATATACACTAACCCAAGTCACCACAATGGTTTCAGATGCTGTACTGTGTGTCCCAAGTGACTGATTCTGTTGTTATTGTTGTTTTGTTTTAATGTTTTCTTTCAAATTTGCTTTTTTTGTCCCTTTTTCTGTAATGTTTTGCTGTAATATTGGGTGGTGGTGGTGGTGTGTTTGCTAATCGTTAGCTTCGTTTTGCTTTAGGGGGTTTTTGTTGTTGTTGTTGTTGTTGTTTTGGGGGGTTTTTTTGGTTGCAATTTTGCTGTGATTTTGCTTCCTGGCGTTTCCTGTAACTTCATTCCTCTTTTGCCTTTTGTGTGTGTGTGTCAACGGTTTAGTTATTTTCATTAAGCACCCGGCACGTGAGGTGTTTTTTGCTGACGCAAATGGAAACTTCTTTTCTTTCTGTCGCGTCCAAACACCCACGTTAAGTTCCAGGCAGTATAGAAACCAAGCTGCTTTCTGTTATATTACACCGGACACACAAATACCTGTTGTAATTCAAACCAGCGTCTGCGCCGTTGACGCTTTGATGCGTATGTTTGGCAAACTGTTGCGAGTAGAGAGACGTTCTGTGTGTTACCTCACAGGAACGTGGCAATAGACGACTCCACTCGGCACGCGCCCGCCCCTTTACTCTGCCGTGTATTGGCAAAACACAGTACGTCCATGACGTCATTGTATGGGAAAAGAGGGTGATTTCAAGATGAAAGAGAACTGACGTAATTGTCTCTTTCCTCAAATGACGTCAATGGACCCACTCCTTTCTTTCCGTGTTACAGTCATATCAAACTACACGTTCTTCCCTTCGTTGTAGTGTCCGGGGCAAAAAGTTTGCCAGACCGTTCCATGTGTTGTGTGTGACATGCCGCGGGACGCGATTGGCTGAATTCTGAGGGATCGGCCCTTTTGATTGACCGGAGTGGAGTCGTCCATTGCGTAGTGGGAAAAAAAAAAGGCTGACGACGTTCCTGTTTTGAATGGCGGAAATGCAACACACGATTGCTAAACTCTCTTGCCATGCTTTCATGGATGGTTTGCATTTCGTTGTCAGTTCCTATGAATATTCACGACATGGCTTGGCCAACAGAACGTAAAACTGTCCCTTAGGTGACGCATCCACCCGCCTTGCAGTGTTGTCCATCATTAACGTGCAAATTTGGAAATGGCGTCAGTAGACAGACCATTGCATAACGGTGCTGACTCACTGTGACAGAGTGATTAATATTGTTTAACAGCAACAGCACACGCACGCACACACACACACACACACACACACACACACACACACACACACACACACACACACACACACACACGCACGCATTCACCCACACACGCACGCATTCACCCACACACGCACGCACGCATACATAGTCTCTCACACTCATTCTTTCACACACACAATCTCTCTCTCTCTCTCTCTCTCTCGCACACACACACACACACACACACACACACACACACACACACACACACACACACACACACACACACACACACACACACACACACACACACACACACACACACACACACACACATTCACCCATACACGCACGCACGCATGCATAGTCTTTCAAACTCATTCTTTCACACACAATCTCTCTCTCTCTCTCTCTCTCTCTCTCTCTCTCTCTCTCTCTCTCTCTCACACACACACACACACACACACACACACACACACACACACACACACACACACACACACCACGGTTATGCGATAAGCCATGGCGGCGGCATTTCACCCGGAAAAACCGAAGCGACAATGATTCCATTTGTCACGTGCTTGGAACGAGGTCACACCACGCAGCAGCGGGACGCGTTCTGCGGCTGGCAGTCCCAGAAGGAATCAAGGAAATGCCATATCCCAGTCCCACAGCCAGCCACAGGGCCAGGACTGGATGGGGGAATGGTCAATGTTTCATGATTTGATTTGGTGCGTGAGTGCTGCTGATGGGAAAACAATGATAGATGTGATTTGCCATGTGCTGGCAGAATAGGGTGATTGGGTTTTTCACGGGGTATCTTTTTATCTTTTTTTTAACTTCATTTTATCTATTTATGTATTTATATTTTATAGTGTTTTGTGTTTTTGGTTGCTCTGTTTCCCGGGTAGGAAAACAATGATATATGTGATTTGCCATGTGCTGGCAGAATAGGGTGATTGGGTTTTTCACGGGGTATCTTTTTATCTTTTTTTTAACTTCATTTTATCTATTTATGTATTTATATTTTATAGTGTTTTGTGTTTTTGGTTGCTCTGTTTCCCGGGTAGGTGGGATGTGGGAGGATGGGATGAGCGGAGGTAGAGAATTCCACACTGCAGACCCAGAAAAGGGACAGAGAGAGACCCACATGCTGAAAATTCAGATCTTTTGTCTGTACCTCGATATAATATGCATAACTATGGTAGACGTTCTTTTTTTTTCCATTTCCGGTCCCAAAACGTGGAACATGCTGCCATTATCTTTAAGATCAATAAAATCAGAAAATTCATTCAAAAGCACTCTAAAAACTTACCTATTTAAAGCAAAATTAAATGGAAAAAAAATTCAGACAAGATCTCTTTGGGTTTCACGATCCTGCCTGTCGATCTTTCAGTTTTGTCATTCTGGGGTATTCCTTGTTATTGCTTAATGTCTCATTTCTTTTTTTTCTGTTTAATTTTCGTTAGCGCTTAGAGCATGTAATTTTATATGAATATAATAATAATTATTATTATTATTGTATAGGCGCTTTACCAAATTTCGTGAATCGGCTCAAAGCGCCGCAACACGGACGCTCACGTGAATCACAAGCATTCTCTCACACACTGGACATAAACACATTACCATCACGTGGTACGAAGGGTCAGCTCAGCTATTTAAATTTCGGAATTTAGAATTTTTTTTCAAATTTTCAAATCTGAACATTTCCAAAGCAGAGGGGGAGGAAGCCGGAGTACCCGGAGAGAACCCCCGACGATCGGCCCGAATGAACGGCGCCACTGACCTGGCTGTGGGGATTTATTTCAATGGGCTGGCGTTCAGCATAAGTGAAAATTGGAAATAGTGTTGAAAATGCGAGCTGCAAAGTACAGAAATGAGCCTAGATTACAGAGAACCTCAAATGACAGTTGCGTCAAAGGTGATCTCACTCACAAATTAATCTTGAAATCACCCCTTTTTCCCCACACAGTGACGTCATAAGTAAAGGGGCGGGGCTTTGGCCTCGGGGTGTGGAGTCGTCTATTGAAATAGATTTGTTTGATGGACAAAAAGTTTTTGGAGAAGTCATTGTTGTCTTGCTTCCTTCACGCCGAGAGGAAACGGGGTGGGTGGATGGGTGATTGGGAGTTTAACGTCCTTTTCCACCACGTAAGGGTGATATCAAAGACGGGGCAACGAGAAAAAGGCCAGCACAATATTTGGCCCCAGCCGGGATTCGAACTCACGACCCGAGCATTGAAAGCCCAACGCTCTACCATTCGGCCATCCCGACTCCCGAGAGGAAACGGACAGAGAGAGACCGCTGACAGTAATGGAATGTATCAGGCCGAAAAACGTCCTTAAAACCATTTTCTCTGTGGGAGGTGTACAAAAGTGGCTCCAGACAAAGTTACCCCAGAAAGTCCTCGACGACTTCAACGGCAATCCAAGACGCCAAAACCCAACTGTCCACATCGTGTCCTCCTTTCAGCGTTACAAAATTAATTTGTTGTCGCTGGTGTCTTCATTAGCTAGCGAAGAGTTCGGTTGAGTAACGACTTGGAAATTCTGCTGCCTAAGAGGCTGTAGACGGGCAGTAAGAAAGTAAATTTCATCTACTGCCTGTACCGGAAACTGCGGATTACAGGGCCAGTAAGCAGGTGTAGGGGAGATAATCATATTGTGTGGACTGGCCAGCTCGCACCTGATGCTGAGAAGTGGTGACGTTCTGGGATTTGTACATGACGTGTATTGCTGACGTCAATGTCTTGAGGCTGTTGGTTTGATTTGGTTTTGTTTTGGGGTTTGGCTGTGGATGGGTTGTTTGAGGGTTGGGTTTGGCTGAGCTTGTTTTGTCCAGATGTGGCAGGGATTTGGTTCTGAGTTTTTTTGGGTTTTTATGTGTGTGTGTGTGTGTGTGTGTGTGTGTGTGTGTGTGTGTGTGTGTGTGTGTGTGTGTGTGTGTGTGTTCCCTATCCATGTTCCTCCTTCCTACAATCTCTACCGAATCGCAAAGACTGCAGACTTTCGCGCCCATCCAATAACAATCTTCTAAAACGTTTTGCATGTATTTTCTTCACAAAATTCCGGACTCTTTATTTTCTGAAGAGCTTTTAGGTTATTCAACTGTCTGCAGACTAAGGTAAACGCTTTCGACTGAAATAGACAAATTCAAAAGACACAAACAAGCAAATTGATTCTCATGTGTTTTTAGCCGAGAAGGAGTCTTTGTCGCTTGTTCGGCGTAAATCCCTAACTAACTAACCTCTCATGCGTGTTTCCCATCGTTTACCCTGTCTTTGCAATCACACTTATGTGGTGAAAAAGGATGTTAAACCCCTGAACACCCACCCACCCACGCACCTCTCAAGCCCATTGCCATTTTAGAATCAGCTGCCACGCTTTCCACTCAACTATTTTGGGTTCTAGTCCCTGTGGGCAAAGCTGTAGAGCTTACACAGCTATTTTAGAATTCTAATTTTCTCAACGACATATTACACAGAATATATTTAGAATTCTGATCAGCGTCAGCACAACACCCGTGAATACAAAAAGCGGTGTGTGTGGTGGATCAAAGAATGAAACCCACGACGGCCATTTTGAGCGACTGCTGGCGTCATGGTGTTATTCTAGATCTATACTCCTGATTAAACTCAATTTCCGCGCCGTCTTTGCTAAGTGTGACTGGAAGGGATCCGTTCACGCTCTGCTGGACATGATGCAGACATCTCAATTGATGTCGTCCTGGAGATCCTGACAGTCTGTCGCTCGATCTTCAACCGTGATCTTGCAGAAGTGAAGATTTTGTGTTGTGGTGAAGCTGCCTTTGGGTTGTCGTGTTCACACTTGGCAGATATAAATATCTTTGCTTTTAGTTTACTCTGACTGGCTGTCTCCCAGCGCAGTCACTGTATTCTGATTGGCTGTCATTCCGAAACATGCTAACCGTTAGGTGAAACTTGGCTTTGATGGATCTTGAGGCTTAAGGTCCCTTGCAACAATGTGTGTGTGTGTGTGTGTGTGTGTGTGTGTGTGTGTGTGTGTGTGTGTGTGTGTGTGTGTGTGTGTGTGTGTGTTTACTATTTTACTTTGATGGGCTCTTCCAGATCAGGGGGAGCCGGGATAGCTGAATGGTAGAGCGTTGGACTCCCAATGCTCGGGTCGTGAGTTCGAATCCCGGCTGAGGCCAAATATTTGTGCTGGCCTTTTTCCCGTTGCCCGGTCTTTGATATCACCCTTGCGAGGTGGAAAAGGACGTTAAACTCCCAAACAACCAAATCTTCCAGGTCAGTCCTATTGGCTTTCTTTTCTCAGTCACTGAGCTCTGATTGGCTGTCTTTTCAAAACGTGCTGAAACGTTATGCAAGACTTCATTGTCATAGACTCTGGCAGATGCGTCTCTCTTCACTTTATTCAACTCTGATTGGCTGCCAAAGCACAGTCACTTCCTTCTGATCGGCTGTCTTTTCAGAATGCGATTACCGTTTATGAAAACCCTCTAGATGGTCTGTGATAGATACACATATCGCTCCTCACTCTCTTCAACTCTGATTGGCTGTTCAAGCTCAGCCAATGCAATGTGACAGGCTGTCATTTCTAAACGTGTCTTCCGTGATGTGAGATGTTCTCGCCATGTGCATATTACTCTGGCATTGACGTCGTGACGTCTGTGTTTGCTGACACCTGTCATTAGTCGGCTGTATTTAAAGCGGATCCTCGGGTAGAGATTGCACAGTTTCTGCTTCTGAGGCCGTCGCGAGCGAGGTTGTCGTCTGTGGAACGTCCAGCTGATTACAGTAGTTCGCGCCGTGTTACAACCTAAGGGTTCTTCATCTCTGTCTGAGCTTCGTCGTGCAGGTGATCTTTAAGGTAATGAGTACAGTGGTTAGATGGTTGTCTGGTTGGTTGGTTGGTTGGTTGTGTATTTAACACCCTTTTCCACCACGTAAGGGTGATATCATTCGGGCCGATCGTCGGGGTTTCTTTCCGGGTACTCCGGCTTCTACCCCCCCCCCCCCCCTCTGCTTTTAAAAATGTTTGAAAATGAAATGCTGGTAAATGCTGTTCTAAAGTACAAAACTTTCATTGCTAAGCTGACACTTCGTACAGCGTGATTGTAAAGCGTCCGGTGTGTAAGAGAATGCGTGTGATTCACGTGAGCGGGCGTGTTGGGTTCAGTTCGCGGCACTTTGTGCCAGTTCAAGACATTCGGTAAGGTGCCTATGCAATACACAGTTCTGCCGTGCAGTGACAAATGAAAGCAGGTCTTTTGCCGCCATTTTAGGGGTGAAAGGGACGGGCTGTTGCCACCACCACTGTCAGTAAGGTTTGATATGCTCTTTCTTCTTTCCTTTCTTCTTCCTGCTGGCTTTTTTTTTTTTTTTTTAACCTCTTTACATTTCAATCCAGTTTTTCCATGTCAATTTCTCCGCCATGCTTTTATGTCAACTGGTTCAGATGAGCACGTACATTGAGTTGGCGCATTGAGTTTATTCCACAGAAATGCGCCCTACAAATAATAATAATCGCATTAATATAGGCGCTTTATCCCAAATATTTGGCTCAAAGCGCCGCGAGCTAAACCCAACACGCACGCTCACGTGAATCACACGCATTCTCTCACACACAGGACATAAACGTATTACAATCACGTGGTGCGAAGGGTCAGCTCAGCTATTGAAATTTCGGAATTTAGACAGGCATTTATTTTTCAAACTTGGTGGGCTGAACATTTCCAAAGCAGAGGGGGAGGAAGCCGGAGTACCCGGAGAGAACCCCCGACGATCGGCCCGAATGAACGGTGCCACATACGAGAAGGAAAAATTCTTTGCCCCGAGTGGGGCTCGAACCCGTGACCTCTCGCATTGGTGACAAGTCTCTTAACCACTAGACCACCGACCGCTATGGCAAACTAGAAGGGGTGATTTCAAGATGAAAGACATTGACGTAACGGTCTTTTTCCCTCGAATAACGGCTACGGCCTCACTTTGTTTTGCCACTACACTGCAGAGTAGTAGTAGTAGTAGTAGTAGTAGTCGTAGTAGTAGCAGTCGTAGTAGTAGTTCTAACAACGACGAGGAAATTGTCAGCACCATCATTTTGGCACCCCGCAGGGTTCCGAACCCACGACCCGGGAATCGAAAGTCTAGCGCTGTACCGCTGTCTCGGCTCCCCAGTGGCTCGGTGAGAGTTGATCAGCTTGTTCATCATCGTCAACTTATCAATATTTTATACCTCAAGAGAATTAAATACAACCGGCGCGCAGATGAATGAAGATGTGTCCGTGGTGTCCTGCTGAGAGGGGGGATATCAAAAGTAGCTTTGTTGCTGCCTTCTTTCGGATCGATCAGTAGCACGAACAGGTTTTCATATTTTCATTCACTGGAGTTTGGGGACGTGACGATAAAAGTTAAGCAATATCCGTGCAAAGGCAAACAGTGTCACTGAGCTGAGCTGAGCTGAAATCATCTGAAACGAAGGTAGTCGAGCATAAGCACGTGCGCGCGCGCGGAGAGAGAGAGAACGTTGTTATTCTTTTTGTCAATTTTCAGTTTCCAACATGCCCTTGCTAAGATCTACAAATAAGCACAAAATTATAAGCGGGGGAAAGTCTCTCTCTCTCTCTCTCTCTCTCTCTCTCTCTCTCACACACACACACACACACACACACACACACACACACACACACACACACACACACACACACACACACACACACACAAATTACGCACTTACTCAAAGAGAGAGAGAGAGGGGGGGGGGGTCTCTTCTGGCTCCAAATCGCCCACAATTACGGAATTCGTCATTTTACGAATGTACAGTCAACTTCGCTATCCACGATCATCAGAAGAGAGTGATCACTGTAGTTATTTAACACTATCTCTACCAAGCAAGCTTGACGTTGGGCACCAGGGGCCTCACTAAAATAAATCATAATTAATTTGTGTCTGCGTGGATTTAAATTTGGCTTAGTGGGAATGTTGCACTTTGATTATATTCGTGTTCGCTGCAAAAACAAAACAAAACAAAACAAAAAAAGTCAAGAAACCGTTGATATGGCCTGAATTTCGCATTCAGGGCCAAACCCGAAAAAGAGGGGTGAGCGGTGGTCTAATAGGTAGCGCGTCGGATTTAGCCGCTGCGCTACTGAACGGCCGTCACCAATCTCACGGCGATGAAGCGTGGGTTCGAGCCCAGGTCAAGCTTGTGATAATTATGTGATACCGGTTTTTCCTGGCTGCCGGGCTGCTTATCGGGGGTTTCTGTGCGGGTTATCCGGCTTTCCTCCCTCAGCAAAATTGTGAAAAATATAGGATAGGTATTGGGTGGCGCTGCACCGCGGCGACGCGCTTTCCCCCGGGGAAGGCAGCCCGAGTTATCCGAAAGGGATAATAAAGTAGTGAAAAAAAGTCAAAAACGTGGGATACTCGTTTGCGGTACGAAATATGCTATGTGATGTGATGTTCAGGGAACGCTGATGCAGGCCCGTTGGCAGCGAACAGGACTGTTTGAAGTCATCTGTGTTCGGCTGTTGACTGTGTGATATGCCCGTCGGCTGTGTGTATGTCACCTCCTTATCGCCATTTTCACGTAGTAATGAGAGATGCAGGGGAGTGTCATGTTCTTTCATCGATTTTCTGTATTTCTGTCACACGCACACACGCACGCACGCGCGCGCACACACACACACACACACACACACACACACACACACACACACACACACACACACACACACACACACACACACAGCACAAAGTTCCCACGAAAAAGGCAGGTTTGCTGCGGTTCTGTGTATTGCACGGGGGACAACTCATGTTGAAATATATTAATTTTGTAAAATTTCCTAGTGCTGTCGATTAAGACATCTCGTATGAATAAGAAAAACGCACTAACATTTGTTTTAACATGAGTTTAACATTTATTTACTAGGTAAAATACATGTGTATTTATTATGAACTGACGCTAGAACAAGCGTTCTTGACCCCTTAAAGAAAATTGAGGGGAGGGAGAAGGACCATCAAAAGTTAGACAGATAAAACACCCCTTCAACTATTACGGTCCTGTCTGTACAAGTTTGTATTTGTATTAGCATGAAGGTGCAGCGTCTCCTGCTTGTCCTAGATTTATGCCGCCCCGTAGACCAGTTTGCATCATTTGTCCATTGTTACATTTTTTTTTTCAAGTAGTGTAGGCACACTCAGCCGCGAATTAGTCTTTGTGGCTTGCGCAGCTTTAAGCCCTAAGAACTCACTCACCCTTGTATTTTTATTTTCATAAAGTAATAAACTTTCAGGTCACCTTGAACTGCCGAGCGTCGCGAAAGGGTCACACTTTGCACAGACGCTTTTCAGTGCCCCCGTCTTAGAAATCACCTACGTATGTGACGGATGGCAGGTCACTGTTTTAGGTGTGAGCGTGCGAGTATGTAATTAGGTGGAGTGGGTGTGTGTATGGCCATAGGAGTGAGTGAGTGGCATGTTTTATGTTTATGAGACCACAAAGTAATGTTCCACTTTTGGAAATTTAATAAATTTTGTATTTTCTTCTTCTTATTTTAAAGAACGAAAGACGTAGAACACGGTTGAGAGCACCCTCATCATCAAAACACCCCCCCCCCTTAATCCCCCCCCCCCCTCCACTACCGTCTTCGTCTCTCCCCCCTTCACCCCACTGCACTCTTGACTCCATCCCTTTGGCCACTGTTGGCATTTCCATTATCTACGTGCTTTGTGATTACTGTCCTATTAACGCTAAATCGCCTTTAGCCAAATGACAGAACGAGGAAAAAAAGATCAGAAGCACTCCCCAAAGAGATCTCCGCGTTCCGGAAATGCTGCACAAAGGCGGTTCTTTGAGCGTGAAAGGCGAATGATCCAAAGCTACTGCTTTGAAACAACAGACATAATGGGGAAGGCGCCGGTATCAGAGAGAGAGACTTCAAAGGCTGAGGGAGGCATGGCACACTTTATTTCGCTACTCAGCAGCCTTGTAATCAGGAGCGATGCTCACCTTCGTGTCAAGCAAAATTATCCGAGAACAAAAACGTAGGTTGAAAATGAGGGGAGTTTCCTTGTGTCACTGAGCCTACTTTCCTTTTACCCTTAAAGATATATCCTGCAGGACTTTTAAGGTCACAGACCTACCTAGGCTTATGGGGGTGACAAGAACATGATGACATTTATATGTGTGCAAAATATGAAAATTTTTGGGGCTTTCGTTGCTGAGGTATGAGCCAAAACGTGGGCCAGAACATGCGCCTGCCGCTCACTTCACTTGCAAGTGAAGTGACGCGCTTGTATGAAACTGACTTTGGCTACGGGCAAGTGGGTGTCTTAGTGCAACTCGCACGTGGTCGCTGGCGATTTTACAAGTTTACAAAACTCTAAAATACACTTTGGGGCGGCCACTGACTCAATAGCGGCAGCATCTCTGCAAATCATATTTGTGGCACGGCTTAAGTTGTGTATCCTGTCAGGTGACACTTTAATTGGAAATAGTTCGCAGACTGCAAACCGCTACAGCAGCTGGCCCCCGTCTCCTTCGTTGTACCTCTGGCGAGCGGTACCCGTGCATTTTTTTGTTCATCTTAGATTAGGCAAGATGGCGGATTTTTCTTTTCCTGCCGCTTCGTCGGTGTACAAAATATGACAGTGACAGCTCTCTGAAGTCATGTGTATGAATTATGAGCTTGTACACCTCTTTAACTCAGCCCCTACCACGTAAGTTTGGGGTTGTATACATCATAGTTAATAAATTACGGCTTTAAAATTGGCCCAGTAGGAGTGTTCCACGTTAATTATGCTCGTGTTTGCTGCAGTAAGAGCCGTTAAGGGATCGTTAATCTTGCCTGATTTTTTGCATACAGGGCCAAAAATTAATGTGAAAAAGAGTCAAAAACGTGGAATGCTCGTGTGCGGTACAAAATGTGTTAAACAGTAGTGATGTGTTCGTGAAAATTGTTTTCTGGTTGATAAACAGCACGTTTGTTTCACACGAGCAAAAAAACGAAATCCACTAGCTCCTGATGATGCTGCTGGCATTTGTAAATGGAAACACTCGGTGCTACTTTTTACTGGGATTCGGTTTGTCTGTGTGAAAGAAAGGGGCTGTTTATCGACCTGAAAATGCTAAATTGCTAGAGTGTCAAGATTGGTGCAAGCTGGTATTTAAAGCCTCTATGTTCCTAACGACGCTGAGATAGAAGGGGTGGGGGGAGTTAGGTGTTTAACGTCCTTTTCCACCACGTGTGGGTGATATCAAAGACGGGGCAACGAGAGAAAGGCCAGCACAAATATTTGGCCCCAGCCGGGATTCGAACTCACGACCCGAGCATTGCGAGTCCAACGCTCTACCATTCGGCCACCCCGGCCCCCGCTGAGATAGAAAACTGTGATAGGAGGATGTTTCATTTGGCCATTGTAACCGTTTTCGCGACTATGTGGCTTCTAAGATTAGAGAACTAGGTAGAGAAATACGACTTTCTTCGAGCCCACGGTCCATTTTTAACAGACTGGGACGCGAAAAGGCTGATGAAAATAGCAACCAATCAGCGCCGTCTAGCTGGACCTCGGTCCGCGACCAAGTAACGTCGCCTGCTCAGTACGCGGCGCTCTTCTAGAACAACTTATACGCTGGTCAGAGTCACCACGATGGTCTCAGATGCTATACTGTGACCCAAGTGACTGATACTGAAGCACAGAGTCAGCACATTTGATGACAAGTTTTCCACACTCTGTTGTGGCCAAAGGACACTCACGAGACGGGATAAATCGTTTCAGACTCTGAGAGTCTGACCTCACCAAACAATCCTCTGCTTTAAATTCCAGCTGCAAGCTTTTTCTGCCTGTACTTCAGTCGTGATAACAAATTGCACGAGGTGTCACGGCACTGCATTCACGGCACTGCTCCACTATATCTGGCTGAGTTCATACCACTCAATAGACCTTCACGCAGCCTAAGATCTTCTTCCCAGTCCAGACTTGCTGTCCCAGGTTACTATGACAACACAAACAAGAAACGCTTTTGTACACGGGCTTTCAAGAGTGCAGCTCCTTGCCTCTGGAACAACTTGCCAGCTCACCTCAAGTCAGGTTCTGCGTCAGTCATGACTTTCAAGCAGAACCTCAAGACGCACCTTTTCTCTCAGTTCTAATTTTTCTTCTTCTTCTTCTTCTTCTTTCTTCTTCTTCCCCGACCCCAAAGGCGCCGTGAGCATGCTTACTGCATGGAAGTTCTTTTCGTAGCGCTGTACAAATGGCCAATCATCATCATCATCATCATCTCAAAATGCCTGCACATTCCCTATTAGCCTCAGGCATCATAGTCACCCCTTTATAATGCTTCAATCTAGAAACAAAAATTACCACGCAAAGACCATTCAAGGGCACGCACATGACAGGAGTTTAAAAACAATTGAATGTTTCCTTTCCGCTCAGGCCTCACTGGAGTAATGCACGTCTACTTTCTGTCTAGGCCAGAGAGCCAGTTCACACTAATCCGCTTGCGTCACTTGTGCTCCGCCCCTGTGCAAAAAGTCCCAGCTTCACTGGCAGCTTGTCTCTTGTTGCGACCGCTTGGCATGCACGTTGACCTACGTAACACAAAAATCACGAAAATCATGCTTTTTCGTGACAACAAAAATCACTACGAAGTAGCACAGTCGCCAAACAGGGTACCTCAAATACACACCAAACATGACCCCGCGGTCAGTTTGTGTCCTTACGCCTGTAAGGTTCTCGTACGTATTGGGACTATCAAGCTCGTGGCTTTAACTGAAAGAAGCCGCCGTCAGAACATGTAAATGGAGTTCTGAAGAATGTTTTTGTTGTTTTTTGGTCGTTTCATTTCTGTATTTCAGAGCTCGTCCAATAAACCTAAGTACGTCACGTGGGATAAAACAAGTATTTCTGTATTTCAGAGCTCGTCCAATAAACCTAAGTACCTCACGTGGGATAAAACAAGTATTTCTGAATTGGAATTTGATTCTGGTAATTACACTTTCTAGCTGTTATTGTCAAAGATAATAATGTCAGTGAAGTTTTGCTGCCAGCGTCTCCAAGCCCTGTCATGAGCAGACGACAATTATAGGGCTGACGTTGTGACATTTCAGCTTCATCATCGTTTCTTCTTTTGCAGGCAAAAGTCGGTCGACGCCCACAATGCTGAGACAAAACTGCATTACCAGAACCGGTCACGTGGTTATCGCGGCATTTGTGCTGATGTTACAAGTGTTCGGAGCGCATAGTGGTGAGGAACTGACTTTGAAACTCACTCTCTCTCTCTCTCTCTCTCTCTCTCTCTCTCTCTCTCTCTCTCTCTCTCTCTCTGTGACTTCCACCGTTTTCAAATAAACAGTTATTTCAGTCTCTCTCTCTCTCTCTCTCTCTCTCTCTCTCTCTCTCTCTCTCTCTCTCTGTGTGACTTCCACCGTTTTCAAATGCAGCTCTCTCTCTCTCTCTCTCTCTGCCCTGTTTAATGTTAACTACTTCAACCTTTGGTTGATAGAGCTGATCCATTGATTCTCTCGCATTTCCCTTCCACCGGGAACGGAACAAAAGAAATGGATACTGTCTACTGTGACCCAAGTGACCCAAGAGTCTGATGTTCAGGTTCAGCCCATTTGAGGAAAAAGTGTTCCGCACAATGTTGTATGCCTGTCCTACGCATTGAGCCTTTAATTAATTAACTCCTTAAGAGCCGAAGTCCGACCACCCCCTGCCCATTATATGATAAGACTAAAAGTCCAGGGATGGATTTAACTGGTAATTACCGGTAAACTACTGGTTTGAAAAGGAAAATACTGGTTGGAAAATCAGTAGCTGGTAGAACCTACCGGTTCTTATTTTGTTTGACTGGTTTCAAAAATAAAGGAAAAGAGAGAAAAAGCAGTCTCTGAGTCAGAGAGAGAGAGAGAGAGAGCCATGCCGAGATGTAGTAGTGAGTGTATGACGCCTGTCATTTAATTAATTCACAAACACTGTAACAGTTACAGTTAGCAATTAACTTATCACTGCATTCGTCAGCAGATTTTCAGTGGCAAAATTAACTACTGGTTTCCGTGACTGGCCTACCGGTTCGCGTGCGAGTAGGTTTGTTTACTGTGACGTCGTACCGGTTTGGAAAATGCCTAGCGCGAGCACTGTAAAACGAAACGGCCACTGCACACCAGTAGGAGCCACGTTAAGCCACTGTTACACGAAGCGTTGGCCTTCACACTATTGCCGGAACCGCTGCACATTGCATAACAGGGGCTTGAAGTGGCTTATAGTTGTAGCCGAGTGGTTTGGACCCTCTCGCCCACTACCCTAGGTTCTCCAGCTGTGTGCCGCCGGCTTTGTTCGCCTGTAGGCTAGTCGCAGGCATGTAGCGTTGCGGATCCACGATAGCCACGTGTCAGTTAGTTGTGTTTGTTTGTGTCCATTTAGTGCTAAATATCTCCGCAGTCACTTAACCTAAAGTTATCATGTAAACTATAGGGTGGACCCTCTCGCCCACTTAGTAATATGAAGATTTCAAGTAAAAACGCGATTTTTGCACGGGCTTTTAAGAGGGTGGACGGGTGGGTGGGTGATTGGGGGGGGGGGGTTAACGTCCTTTTCCACCACATACGGGGCTTTTAAGAGTTAGGCCTAGTATTAGTAAACATGAAATTAGCACTTTTTTAAAGTACGATAATGCCCTCTTTATCAATACCATTCCCGATACACTGTGCAGCGGACAATGTGGTACCCGCCGGTCCTGAATCCAGCTTCGACTTTGCGGAAGTGGATTCGGACGGAAATGGCTGCATTGAGGGACCGGAAGAGATGCAGCTGTTCCGGTTGAAGGTGGGGAGCATTCTGGGAGCCGCCCTGCAGCTCGGGGACGTCGACAGGGCGCTGCGGGCAGGGCAGATAACTCATTCCGCTGACGTCAACGGTGATGGGAGGATCTGCGAATGTGGTGAGTAAAACCGGAAGTTGTTGTTGTTGAAGTTGTTGTTGTCTCACACTGGAAGTCCAGTTCTCGCCGTGACACGGTGCTATCCTCTCCACTTCCTGCCGGGGCCGGTACAATTTCACGTGCAGGTCAAAGACAACAGATGCACGAGGTCTCAAAATGCCTATATATTCCATAGTAGCCTCAGGTATCATAGTCACCCCCTAAAACATGCTTCAATCTAGAAACAAAAACTACCATGCACAGACCATTCAAGGCATGTACCTGACAGGAGTTTTTCCACAAAAAAATTGAATGTCTTCTTTCCGCTCAGGCCTCACTGGAGTAATAATAATAATAATAATGAGTATTGTATAGGCGCTTTACCCAATTTCCTGAATCGGCTCAAAGCGCCGCGAACTGAATCCAACACGCACGCTCACACGCATTCTCTCACACACTGGACATAAACACATTACAATCACGTGGTGCGAAGGGTCAGCTCAGCTATTTAAATTTCTGAATTTAAAATTGCATTTATTTTTCAAATTTGGTGGGCTGAACATTTCCAAAGCAGAGGGGGAGGAAGCCGGAGTACCCGGAGAGAACCCCCGACGATCGGCCCGAATGAACGGTGCCACATACGAGAAGGAAAAATTCTTTGCCCCGAGTGGGACTCGAACCCCCCACCTCTCGCATTGGTGACAAGTCTCTTATCCACTAGACCACCGACCGCCCCGAGTGATGCTAGTCTAATAATAATACTAATAAACAGTACTTATGTAGGGCATATTCTCGCAGCAAAGCAACTCATAGCGTCTACTTTCTCTTTCGTGGGTTGTTGGCTTTTGTTCAAAAAATAGAAACGACGTCATTCGTCGTGTTTGCCTGCATGTATTTACCGGACTAACTAACCCTGGGTGCACTCAAGTCTGGTCTATCATTTGATCTACCAAAATTAGCAGGTAGTACTGCGGGTGTTTCTATTTTCATTTCTAGAGGAGCTGCAGAATTTGTCGGCATGCTTGGCCTGTTAGACATCGAGTCCTGGAGAAGCTGGAGTAGTGCTATGTTGAATTTAACTTGTGCTCTCCTTCGTCAGCGCTGCCTGCTAAGCTAACGTGGAGTTACTAAGAGACTCCCACGTACACAGCCAAGTTTCATAAAGTTTGAATTAACCGAGTTTTCCTCGGAATACATTATACTGCAGCCCCACCGCTCTCTCTCTCTCTCTCTCTCTCGTTATTCTTTGTGAAACAATTGACTTTCTTGCGAAAATCACCTTTTCTGAACTGTGTCGTGTGAGGATTGGTTCGATTTCAGTAGATACCGAACGGATCTGTTCGAACTACGCTGTTCTAACCACTCAGCTTTTCTTGCAAACTGTTTAAGCCTTTTTTTCCTTGCAGTAGTTGAGTTTTTTTGTGTGTTTTTTTTTTTTTTTTCTTGCTTTCTTTTTTCTTTTTCGCGCGAGGCAATAAGTTGTGTTAAACCGCGTTTTGCTGGTGTTACCGCATGCATCCCTGGACGATCCAAGTAAATCGCAAGTCTGTGCGCTTTCTGCTTGAGTGCGCCGAACTAGGACTGTGCAGGTGGACACGTGTGACTGTGTAGTGGTTAAAGCTCGTGCCGGTGGGCTATTCTCTAGGTTGTGAGTCCACCTACCTATTCCCTTGTTTGAACGCTTATACTCTAGCGTCACAGGCTGGTCAAAGTGTTTACATCGCAGTACTTCTGTCCTTACCCTCGATCGGCTCACGAGGCCCCCACGCGCAGTCGGGAGTAGCTTAAACGGACTACTAGCCGCCTTTAATTTGCAATTAGTTATTCGTCTACCTTAGTTTATTACTCTGCTGTTTTGTTTCGGGTTTTTTGTTTGTGCCTTACTGTTCCTTAGTCTTCTGTATTCCTGTGTCCACCACACAGTTACGTAAGGAGTAGGTATAACTGCTCCTCGGTTGTGCGATTGGTCTCTTTACTATTCGTCCTTGGTCTTAGACGTACCTCGTTTTTTGTTGTTATTCACTTGTCTTCATTTCTGTGTACTTTACGTAGTTATATCGCTGTGTGTTTTTTGCTGACTCCTAATAGTCATCGTAGTATCAGATAATTTACAATGCCTGCACCTTTGCAGAAGAAACAGAAACTGCGCATAGGTCATCTAAACATTTACCACCTAGCAAACAAAGCACAAGAGCTTTCTGTGTATATAAATGGCTCACAGAATTTTCACTTATTTGGTATAACCGAAACTCGTTTGGCATCCCACATCAGCGATGAAGCCGTTGACGTTCCAAATTTTTCCATCGTCAGACGCGACCCTTTAAGTTACGGTAATACCGGGATAGCAGTCTATATTCATCAATCTATCCAGCACGTAACCCGTAGGCGTCAAGACCTCGAAACAAAAGATATTGAATGTATCTGGATTGAGCTGAGGCATCCCAAATCTCCCCCACTACTAGTCGGTTTCCTGTACCGCAATCCATCGGCCACATTTGAGTGGTATGACAACTTCCTGCATATGATTGATAACATAGGAATCCAAAACAAAGACATTCTTCTCCTGGGCGATTTCAACATCGACATGCTAAAGCCCCATCCTGCCTGGGAATCAACCACTACATTAGTAGGCCTTAAAGGCCCTATATTCGTAACGGGCGCTCAGGGAAAAACTGCCGCTTACGAAGGTTTCAGGCTATTTGCCAAGTAGAAGGAGGTTTCATTTGACCATCGCGACCGTTTCTGTGACTTTGCGGCTTTTAATATTTGAGAAATACGACTTTCTTTGAGCCTACCCTCCTTTTCTTACCGGCTGTCCGGCAACACGAGTCTAAAAATAGCCACCAACCAGCGCCTCAAGCTGCTGGCCGAGACTGCAAACTATGACGTCACAGTCAGTGCAAGTGTAAACATATTGCTCCCGAAAAAGTGAGTACGAGGTGTGATTCCTAAGACAACCCGACAACCCACTCCCGTAAAAACAAAATTCACGAGTTCATCGAAGAAGCTGCGCCGACATACGCAAGAGCGCGAGTATGCAGTCTAAAGTTTCCCGAGGAATAGAAACTGCCGCGGTGGCAGACTGAAGCTGAGGGACTGATTGATACGCGCTTGGCCTCTCACGTCGGGACCAAAGGCTCACGGACGTTTGGCATTCACTCCATGCTGATGAATACGTAAGTAATCACTGTAGTATACCTGTTAGTGTGACTAGATAACCTGACTTTTGTGTCTGAAGAAAGTTTCGTGCCGACTAAGTATCCGAACAGCAGTGTTATGGCGGACAGTGGTTTCGCACCGAGTCACCCCGGCCATACAGTGGTTTGTGTGGCAAGACAAGAATAGGTGTACTGGCAGAAACAGTGCAACTTGATATGAAACAGAAGCAAGTGTGTAACACCGAGTAATACTGTTCCAATGGTTTTCTCATTTAGGGAGAATGAAAAGGGAACAATTATGAGATCAGAAGTATTTTTCACACAGTGTGTTACTGATAATTGAACCACCCAGTCACCAGTGACAGGCCCTAGCCAGTGGCATCTGCTTTTTTTTTTATTCTGGTAATGTCATGCCCATCATTTTAAAAATTATTTTTCTATATTGTGTGTGTGTGTGTGTGTGTGTGTGTGTGTGTGTGTGTGTGTGTGTGTGTGCAGGTACTTTTCGTCAAGATCTCTACAGCCGCCACCCATGCAGGTTAGCACACTTTTTGTTTCAGTAGTTTGTCGTCGAATTGCACAGGTCAAATTGCAAAACATTATATACATATAATGTGTGTGTGTGTGTGTGCTTTTAATTCCACCAAGCTTGTATACCAATTAATGTACAGATGAAAATTAAATGTCATAGTATAAATTGGCTGCTTTTCATGTTTTCTTCTTGTTGTTTTTTTGTTGTTGTTGTTTTTTGTAAATGATGATTTATTCAGTATTGATAGGTGGGGGGATGTTTATAGTTCCAGTTTGGACGGATCCACCTGAAGTGGCAGGAACTTCTGGTTCCACAGCTAGACGCAGCACATCAACCCTAGCTGCAGCTGGAAGCATCTTTGCAAGGGTAGGTGTTTACTCCTGCAATTTCAGAAATCTCAGCAAATTCTGACAGGTACATGTACTTCATCAGATACTGTGAAGTTGTATTTATCATGACGCACTACAATAGTGACACTGGTAGTGGTGACTACTTGCGTGCTACAGTATGCTTTTATACTGGGTTTTTTTAATTTTATTGTAGAGTTATGCATGCTTATGCTTTGTAGCCACATGTATTATTCCAAGAAATCCTCTCAGACAACAGTGAACACATGTATGATCATGTTTGTTGCAATAAGTTGTCTCTTTCCCTTTTGACAGTGCCACTGCCAGTGGTGGTAGTCAGATGTCTGGCGTGGAACCAACAGAGTGAGTAAGAAATGCCAGTGGCATCAATGTAAGTGAAGGGCTGTGTTCTGAATTTCTTGTCTAATCTTACTGTACATGTTAGTTTTATGAGGTTGGTTTACTTTGGTTGGGAACTAGTGCAGGTTTTGAGCCACTGTCAGTTGCTGACAGAACTCTCTCAGCTGTGATAAGCTCAGTGAGGCAAGGTGTGCTTGTGTTAGTGCACTGTAGTGTACCAAGTCTCTTAGTTGCCTGATGATAAACACCTTTGTGCTTGCAGTCACACTCACAAGCAGACAGCAAGAAATCAGCCAACTTTGGGTAAAAAAGAGGGCAAGTCAACATGTCACAAGTAAGTGATATCTTCTATGGTGTTTCTTTGGATTAGGGTTTCTAAGGTTTTCAGTGTTACTACATGTAATTGTATTCTCATCACGTCACATAATCATATGTGTGTGTGTGTGTGTGTGTGTGTTTTCGTTTTTAAATTTCATTCAAGTGTGTGTTTGTGGGAGGTTGGCCTTACCACCACAACAGTGACACAAACATTTAGTGATTTACAGAAAAAGAAAACAAAAACAACAGCCTCACCTACCCTATATTTTTTTTGTTTTGTTTCATTTTACTTCAACTGATCATGTTTACTGTGAGATGTGTTCATGCAGTACATGTACACTGACGTCTGTAAGTTGAAGCAATACATGTTTGTGTGTGGTTCTTTTCAGAAGGTAGATACTGCCTCCAGAGCCTGTGACTACCAAGTCTGGGAGGACAGCAAGGAAGAATCTCCTGTCAAGATTCATTCATGGACCCATTTGAGTGAGCAAGATGCTGGTGCATATTTTTGTTTATGTTAATAAGCAGGGCCGAAGAAAGAGGTCTGTTAGAATGAAGTCATATATGTGAATCATAACTGAAGGAGAGTTACAGTACTGTGTGTGTGCATTCTTGTACATGCATTTTCTACATAGACGAAGCATGTAATTTGTAAAGATTGTCAAAATATCACTTTGGGGTTATCCCTTTTGTGGAACATTCGGATTGTCTTTCCAGGTGCACAAGTCGAAAAATGAAAAGAAAACAACAGCATATAGTAGTCATTGTGATAGTTGACTGAGGGGGGTGGGGGGTCAGTTTGTGTACCCAGTGACCTTGTTGCTGGTCTAGCTCAGAACAGTTACGAGCGACTTAGCCCAAGTTTCACTAAGAGATCATTGGGTTTTTTTTTCACTCACTATGCCCATTGTGTGTAGGTTCTTTACATGGCAGTTTTTTTTTCAGTTTCAGTTGATGAATGCCTTCTTTCATCATAGGCATTCCACTTAGGTGACAGTAGAAGAAAGGAGGAGGAAGAAGATCCATGTGATGTTGATGATCCTGACTATGAGCCTTACTTCCACTTGACAGCTATACTGTAAGTTGTTATTCAGTTCTTGAATCATTATAATGAATGATAAAGCAAATAATGAAGTAATGAGTTTGCTTATTATGAAATACAACCATACCATCCCCTGTCACCAACAACTTGCATTAAATTTTTAATAACTAATAACTTGCACAAAACCTTTTCTTTCTACTGTAAATGGTAAACTGGTGTTTTGTCATCAAGTTATATGTAAAGTACGCTTGAAAAGTGTTGAGGAGGAAGATGAATTACCCTTGTTCACGTGTGCTCTCAGTTGCATGTAGACTACTCGACACCATTTAATTAGACACCAGAACTGGGAACTAGCTTGTTGATTTTTTAGATGGAGCTCCCTCGCCTTTTAGTTTTACTTCATGTGCTACATGCACTGACCTGTCTTCAGATGACTTTTTTTTTAATCATTGTTACTAGTATTATTTTTAGTTTATAGCACTGTGGATATTCAGTAGGTGAGAGTCTTGCTTGAATGATTTTATTTACTGTCAGGAAATGACTACTGTACGCTGGGGCTGTGGGCATGGACGCTAAGTCTAAAGTTCCCTGGGCTGTGTTTTCCATGGGATCCAGCGCACCTATCTGGAATCTACCATAGGTGGCCACTGGGCTGACCACCAGCATAGTGTACTGAACTCTTTCCCGGGACAATCACCTATCATTCTAGGTAAAGGCTTCAGCGTGTGTGTATGTGTGTGTGTGTGTGTGTGTGTGTGTGTGTGATTTCATCCATGCTCACTATAAGAGTAAATATTGGCATCAGGCATTTTCATCTGGTTTTGTTTTTAATTTCTGGAATGTGCATTTTCATCCACCTTCTTCTATGAGACAGTACTGGAACAGTACGCTGGACTATGCTTAATTTTATGAAAATCATAGGCATGTGTTTGAGTGGGTATCACCTGTTTTCTCTTTGCTGCAAGTCACAAGAGAAGAAAGGGGGTGGATTCAGGGGTGGGGGTGGTGGTAGTGGATAGAAAATAGCATACTATACACATGTACAAAAGCCAGTGCATTATCTATTCATTTTTGAACAGGCGCACGGCTGCACTGGAGGTGTTTCATCAGCACACACTGATGTATTGTGCAAATGGGTGTATCGTGTGCGAAACCTGCTAACTGCTCTGGACCACAACATCCACAGTGACGGGGGCATATATGGACCAACAGGAAAGGGGAGCCAGTGTAAGTAGCGTTGCATGATTCAGTTGTCTGCACAAAGACATGGATGGCACTCTTCCACCTCAGGGCAGATTTCTGCCCAATAATTTTGGGGAAATCAACCCCCCCCCCCCCCCAAAAAAAAAGAAAAAAAAAGGGCAGTTGTGTGCTTAGGTTATTGACATGTGAGGTGAGGTTGGATAATATTGACAGTTCAGGACCCTCCCCCATATTTCTGGAGCATGTTAACATGTTGTCGTCGCCCCCCCCCCCCTTTTTTTATATTTTTTTTTAAAAGACATTTTCATCAGTTTCACCCCAGCAATGATGTATACGTGTGTCCATTGAAACTGGCATAGCTGTTGTTTTGTCACAAAGTTCACGTTTCAGTGACACTGATAGATATCGAGCTTTATATTAGCACATACAGCTAGAGTATCCAACTGAATTTCATCATGATAGCACTAGCAGTTGACAAGAAATGATTCCTACGGTTTTTCAGATACCACAGATGCTTCAGCAAGAAGACAGGGAGATGGTCTTCCCAGAGAAGGAGAGGAAGATGTACCCACACATTCGGGACCGTGAACTTTCAGCTGTGAAAATGAGGCTAGCTGACAGACAGGGCATGTGGCAAAGCCTCAGACCTTTGGAGGATTTCAACTACGCTGGCGCCTGTAGAATATCCACCATCAAAACAACTTGTTCAGTCCGAAATATCACGCTTTGAGAAATGAATTTGTGCATTCTGCTTTTGCTCATTTTCAAAGCCTTACAGTTGTGCATAGTTGTGCTGTACATCAGTACTGTCATCATACAGCTGTGCTACTTCCTAAAATCTACTTCTGTGCTTGTGCATGACTTATACATATTGTAATTACTTTGCTGTCATTCTAACAACTATGTATTGTACTCTGACATTGAAATTGTAACTGTTGCATCCGGACAAAAAGAGGAAATCGAGTGAATAATAATGGCCATCCTGAACAACTAAACATTGAATTGGTGTGTGGTGTGTGTGTGAGTTGCATGAGAAAGACCGATGGCGTGTAGGTGAGCCAAACAACACCGACAGCGAAGAAGGGAGAAGTTTACAATATTATGGAAAACTGCTTTTTTATATGGGTTCACCTCACTTTGACAGTTGAGTTCTTTTTGTTTGTTTGTTGTTTTTGTCTAGTTACAGAAGGCCTATTTTGATGGTGTGTTGAAAGCAATCAGTGTAGATCAGATCACAACAATTCTTAGCACTCAATGCTTGTAAAGCATCCAGAGCTGCTGTAGAAGGGAGGCTTTTTGTAAAAACCCTCTGTTACTGTATTAATTTTATTATTATTACTATGTAATACTACCTTTTGACTCAGTTCAATACATCTCTCGCTGTATCACAAACACGAATGCACAAGAATAGCTTCAGCATCTTCAGCCAAGGTGTATTGTGAACATGTACCAAACATGCATTGCTTCTGTCAATTTTCGGCAGTTCCAGTGCATCTACGACTCAAAATTGTTTGTTTTTGCTTCTAAAAAAATACATACAGTACTCCTCGCTTAAGGTGACCCCCCACGGGACCAAAAATTTTCTTGATCTTATCCGAGGGGCACGCTAAACAGTCCTCTGATAAGATCAACTACCAGTAAAAAACTTGATCTTATCCGAGGAGCTCAATATTTGGCGATTATGTCATTTTTTCTAATTTTAGACCGAAAGACTTTCCGCCAAAATATGTAATTGTACACACACACACACACACACACACACACACACGCAAGCACAAACGAACGCAAATGCATATACCCCCCCCCCACCCACCCCCCCTTTTTATTTTTTTTTTCCGAACCCTGTGGATCGCCCCTGTTGAGGGATGGTTGCACTGATGTTTCGTGAACAGCAAAAGTACTTCAACTTGCCTTCCGACTAAGCCTAGAAATTAACCAGGTCTCTCGCTCTCCCCCCCCCCCCTCCCCTCCCTCCCTCTCTAACAACATAAGTATCACCACCACCACCATCATATCGCCACATTGCTCCCTGCATTCCAGCTCTTATCTTTCACAAAGATTGTACCAATTTCTAGATCTAAAAGGACCCTGAACGAAATAAGAAATCTTTTGTAAGTATACTCATCTGCGGTAAACTATCTTTATCGTCAGTTCATCAAAAACAAGCCCCCCCCCCCCCCCCCCTTTCAGTTTCCATTTTCATTCTTTGGGTATCATCTCGTGGAATAAAAATGAAATAAAAATTCGTCTGTTTCGTCTTCGCCTCGCAGTGCAAATCCGGGTGTTGTTTCCAAGGGAAGCCACTCTCATCACATGGATTTCATCTTAAGCGGTAGTCTTCTCCATTTGGGAACCAAAACGGGGGTGACGTAATCCGAGGTTTTCCCTTATCCGAGGTGACGCTAAGCGAGGAATTCTAAATGGTACAAAGAAGGCTTTTGGCCGGGACCAACAACCTGATTGATCTTATCAGAGGTGTGACCTTAAACGGTAGTGACGTTAAGCGAGGAGTACTGTAATCAAATAACCAAAGTCATACACATCTTTTTTTCTTCGCAAGTCTGAGGAACTCAAAGACAAAGGGGTATTTTCTCACTTTTAGTGTTACATAAATAAAAAACGTACACATGAAAGAAAAGTGTTCGCTCTTTTTGTCCATTATTCTTCTGGTCCACTTTTACAAGGACACAATGCTTTTGATATAAAGTTCATCTACATACATTGCTCATGATTGATGCAGAAAGTCTACAGTCAGCACTCTCCTTTTAGCTTCTTGAAGACAGAGAAAGAGAGAAAAACAAAAAACAAACCACAACAATACCACCCATGTGGTCAGCATTTACTACATTTCTATGAACATGAGTGATTATTAGTGCTACCAACATGGTGCTCCATTACTAAGGTGTGTATATCACTATATGCAGCATGTAAGCTGCATGGAAATGGCAGAAACAAGCAACATCAGTGAAGTTAGTGTTCAAACCAACAGTCTAGTTCAGCCTCGATGGGATAAACCCTGTGTAGTGGTTGATAGGGTGAGGATAGTGATCCCGAATCACCAACACACGTGGGGATGACCCGCCTGTCTCCTGCACCTAGACCATGCCTCCACATGAGGAACTGCCTGTACACAGCATGGTGGTTAGCTTTGCGCTCGTCATCTTTGCCATTGCAGACAAGCATGTCTCGCCTCATTATCTGTGACAGCTGCAGAACCATCCTGTCCAAAATCAGGTACTGGATTTCCTAAAATAAAAAGAGTATTTATGAGTAAGGTCTGTTATTTTCAACTGTGAAAAGAGATAGGAAACAGAATAACACGGACCAACAAGTAAATTTTATGTTTTGGTCGTAAATTTCAGGCATAATTATGCATTTGCATGAGGGGACAGGTGTAAGATTTTCACTGGTGCAAAGTTCTACGTGTTTCATAGTTTAATAATACCAGTTTACTTTTAATGAGGAAGTAGGTAGAGGAAGTACCTACTGGGAGCAAAAATTGGCATTGACCATAACCACAGCAGAGACGTTCCAAGTTCAGCATCGGATGGCATGTTTCTGCAGGAGACAAAAGTGCACCAGGAGGACTGGCCAGAATGAGGCATAGGGCTGTGGCCACCTGGCTGCCCCTCCTACAGCTCCAGAAGGCTGAATACTGGTATGAGGCCTGGCTGTGCCTCAATCATGTCTACCGTCATCCCCTTCAGTCTTCTTGTCTCCATCTTGTCCATTGTCTTCTGAAAATAGTGAAATATATACAATCCACAAGCATTTTAGTTATGTGTTGTCACTGGGTGAGGGCTCTCTCTCTCTCCTATTAGAGTAATCAAAAATTCGAACCTGTTGTCCTGTTATTATTTCAACCTTTTAATCTCAGCTACAAGATACCAACCTTTTCATCTTAAAACTGGGACTTCAGGATGGCTTACCTTCAACACAGTGATTAAACACTACACTGTGCACACACATGGGCATGTGTTTGGCAGAGAGAAAAGAGTAATGGTATCCTACTTTTTGCTATTCAGGGATATTGAAAATAAGACGAGTGTGTAATGTCTTACCTTCAACTGTTCTCGTCTTTCCTCCAGCATTGCTGCCACAGTACGTGCTCCTAATGCTGCAGCACCTCTGCCCCATGCAAGCATGCTGGTGATACCTGCACTCCCTTCTCCTACAAGTACAACAGCAAAAAAAAAAAGCAAACTGTAAAACAACCAGCTTGTATAATCTGAAGCACATTTTATGGTGAATCAGACACCGACTACAAGGACTTAGTTACTAGTAGGCAAAATTTTAATTTCGTTCTCTCCCTCTCCGGGCTCTGATGGTGTGAGTGTGACTGGAAATAAAATCAACCTCGTATTCCTCCCTACATCATCACTCATGTCCCTCTCCTCACACCGGCACATACACACACACACACACAAAATTGAATTTATCAACTGGTGCGCTTATTTTGAGCCACGGAAAGGAAGGATGATTCATAAAGTAAACTAGTTTGAAGATCATGGGAAGCGTTATCGATCAACACTGATCTTTCATTCTTTGCCTTTGGTATCCTGTCAACGAGTCAACGATGCGCTAGCTGACCCATTGCAGCCTACAAAACTTACAACAATGGTCACAGAAATCCAAACTGGAATGTCAAAGATTGGAAATCAATGCGTGAATGTTATCAAAATTATGAAAATGTGGAATAAAGCTTACCGTGATCGCACGTAGGTGGCCAGCCCACCAACAAAATCCTTCAGGCAGCGCGCGCTAAAGGATGTGACGTCACTGTGGTCTCGGTGTCCCCGGCCTAAAGCTTCACTGGCGTCTGCTTCGAACGCGATGACAAAACAAGCTTCCAGAGCGACACATATGCCGACCCGAGACACCACAACGGTCTCAGACGCTATTTTGTGACCCAAGTGACTGATTCTGATGCACAAATTACTCGCATTCGATGATTTTTTTTCCACACGCTATAGTATGCTTGTCATAGCCACGTTCTGCGTATAGAGCCTTTAAACAGCTAGTACAATCCCCAACTCGCATAACAAGTTCTTCCTCTACAATCATCGATCATATATACAGTAATAGAAGTGAAAAGGTTAAAGATGTGAACGTTGCAACACTAAGCGTGAGCGATCATTACCCTGTAGAGTGCACTTGGCTATCAAAGATACCAAAAATCAAGAAAAACGGTCACACATGCATCACTTATAGATCATTTAAAAACTTCAATGAAACTGCTTTCCTTTTTGATCTCTCTAATGCACCCTTCGCAAAGGTATTCAATGAAACCGATCCTGACGAGGCCCTATCCTTGTGGTATGACATCTTCCTGGCGGTCCTTAACAAACACGCACCCTTAAGACAAAAGAGAGTTAAACATCCGACACCACCGCCATGGCTAACCCAAGAGCTAATCGACGCGATGGCCCTGAGGGACGAACTGAGGAAGCAGAAAAAGTTTAGTGAATTCAAAGTGCAGCGCAACCGTGTCAAGGCCATGGTACTCAAAGCAAAAAAATCTATCTGCGACCGAATAATTAAAGAAAACAATGATCCATCAACACTTTGGAAAGTCATCAACCTTATTACAAGAGGCCCGGCTAGAAATACACCAGCACTACACGAGAATCTTAGTGCGGATAGATTTAATGAACATTTTCTCCATCTAGCCGAGTCGTTAGCTTCTTCGACTGGGCAGAGTGACCATTACACCTGCCCTGAGGCTCTATCTGATTTTTGTAGGCAAAGGACTGCAGAAGCCAACCCACTCACGATACCTCCAATTGCTGTTCACGAAGTAGGCAAATTCATAAGCTCAATGAAGAATAAAAAATCCTCCGGTCCTGACGAAATCAGCGCAAAAATTCTAAAGTTAGCTCTCCCCTATATTGTAGACACAATCACGTACATCTACAACCTTTGTCTCGACCTGAATCAGTTTCCTTCGGCATTCAAAGAGGCAAAAGTAATACCAATACCGAAAACTAAAGACGTCAAAGAGATCAGCAATTATAGGCCTATATCACTCCTCTCCGTACTATCTAAGCCTCTCGAGAAACATATCCACAAACACCTACTGGCATATCTAGAGAACCATAGTCTAATCCATCCCCTTCAGTCAGGCTTCCGTCCTAAACACTCGTGTCACACTGCGCTAACAAGAATGACTGATACATGGCTCTCCGCAATTAACAAATCACAACTAACAGGTGCTGTATTCCTTGACTTCAAAAAAGCTTTTGACTTAGTGAACCACAAAATTCTTCTGCATAAAATCTCTCTCTATTCCAGCAGCACAGATGTAACTTTACTTTTTAAATCTTACCTCAGTGATAGGGAACAAAGGGTTCACATAAATGGCTCATACTCGACCAAACGTTCAGTTAAGCTCGGCGTCCCACAGGGCTCTATTTTAGGTCCCCTTCTGTTCTGTATATTTATTAATGACCTTCCTCTCCATTTATTGAGTGATGAAGTCACATGCGATATGTTCGCAGATGACGCTGCAATTCACACACCGGCAAAAGATATCCAGACTATTAACAACCGTCTTCAGCATGCTGTTAACAAAATCTCCGCCTGGTGTCACAACAATGCTATGGTCCTAAACCCAACAAAGACCGAGAGTATAGTTATTAGTACAAGACAGAAACATCAGCTTGATGCGTTATCACTCAGTTTGTCCCTTGGTGACAAACCCATCCGCCAGGTCACTGAGCATCGTCTCCTCGGGATAACAATAGATAATCAGCTTAAATGGCAGTCACACTTGAACAACCTTTGCAAAACGCTGTCACGGAACCTTTTTCTCTTAGGAAAGCTGAAATATACGACTGATACTGAGACCCGTAAAATCTTCTTCAACGCTCATGTCAGATCTCACATAGATTATGCTTCCACTGTGTGGGATGCCTCGAGTGATGTCCACTTGAAGAGATTAAACTCCTTACATCGCAGAGCGGTGAAACTTATCCTACCGGGCCCACATCTAACCACAGAACAAAAGCACAAGGACCTTAAAATCCTTCCATTAAAGGAGCACCTAATATTCAATAAGGGCGTGCTGATGTTCAAAGTATGGAACAAGAAGCTCCCCGATTATATCCTAGACCTGTTCACTACCCCACCTCCCCTGTATTCCAGATCAAGACAACATTTCACCATACCTTTACCCAGAATAGATCTATATAAGTCCAGCCTGTCTTTCTCGGGGGCAACACTGTGGAATTCATTGCCACGTAATATCACAGCAAGGGCAACGCTCGCAGGTTTTAAAGAGGATCTCTTCAAGTATTTGCTATCCTCACTGTAAACACTAGTCACCTAACCCTCTAGCTCCACGACCAGTGCGTGTACGTTCGCACAATTTAGCCCACTATAGACAAGTGAACATGGGGACATGGCCAAACGACCCTTGTTTGACTTCGTCTTGGTCTTAGTCCTATTGCTAAGGCTACTATTGCAGATTTTTGTCTTATCATTGATTGTGTACATAATAGCTTAACTAAACAGTTTAACTTTCCAACGCTATTTCATTGTATGATTTGTGTTTGCAAAGATCGCACGTGTGTGCGTGAATGCGTTTGGACCTGACGGACGATTTTCTCTATGGTTTTGTTTCCTGTAGTTTAGTGCATAATTTTCTGTTTTGATTTATCTTTTTAAACTGTTTTTTTTTTTTTTTTTAAATATTACTATTCTTTTATTTGTTATTGTTTTAGTAGATAGTCTCTGTAGTATTAGCAACGGCAAGTTTGCAAACTGGCGAATTTCTGTCAAAACTTTTACCGTTGATAAATAAAGTTTCATCTCATCTCATCTCATCTCTCTCTCTCTCTCTCCCTCGGGTCTTACCTTTGACTTACCGCTAGCGTCTATACTTAGGCGTTGTCCAATTACTTGGATTGTAGCTTATCGATCGTTTTTTTGTTTTTGGTTTTTTTCTGTTGCACACAAAAGAAGAGGAGTTGCTATGGTTCTAAAATGCAGCTAAAAATAATGAGCCCTCAAACTAGTAACGTAAAAAATAAGGTCAGGACTGATGGTAGATTTTTGGCGTCGTCCTAACCTGTATTCTAAGTTAATTCGGCTTTGCCGTTTCGAATTATTATTTTGCGTCTGTGAGTGCGTTTGTACGCTTTGTGCGCTTGAAATAGTCTGTCATAGTCTCTCTGAATGATCAGTAGAGATCTGGATGCGATACATTGACGTCTGCTGTCTGTGCAAACGAGAATAGACCACTACACTCCTGTCAGTCAAAGGGGACAAACCCCCAGATATCAGCCAATCGCGTGCCGCGGCATAATGAGCAAGCCACGTGGGGTGGTTTGATGGTCTGGCAAACTTTCTTGTAAGACCTTGCAAAGAGGGGAGAACGTGTAGTTCGATATGACTAAAACGTGGAAAGAAAGCAGTCCGCTGACGTCATTTGACAAACATAACCATCACGTCAATCTCTTTTATTTTGAACTCTTCCCCACAGGAACCTCCACAGCATCATCATGCCATCTTCCTGATCATTATCATGCGTTAAAAAAAAGAAAAAATGCCCCAGCGTCCGAGTCCTCTATGGGTTCCATCCATGACCTGGGAGGAACACCACTGGAGATGGCAAAGACTTGAGACATTAAAAACAAAATGAACAAAGCACTACACACAACCACGCTAGCACCCTGTGTGCGGAAATGCACAAAAAGAAAGGAAGCCTGGCTGACTGACATTTTGTAATGTGCGCGCATATGAATCCTGTACTATTATGGGTGACTGCTTATACAACTTGTACTTTTCATAACCCGCTTGGTGGTTCACGAGTTCACGAAAACACGCTTCATTGACGTCATCAGTCAAAGACGCTCAGATAGTGCGTCGTTTCAAACATTCGGAACTCATACGCCACAGGTGCTTCGCAGATGTTTTGTTCACTTTTGGGGGTGAAATTATATTTTATCTTGTATCACTTAAAAAATGATCACATGGAAAATCCTCTGTGAATTAATTGCGGGTACACTTTGAATGCCAGTACGAGTACATGATTTGGTGCACAGATGTTTTGTTCACTTTTGGGGGTGAAATTATATTTTATCTTGTATCACTTAAAAATGATCACATGGAAAATTCTCTGTGAATTAATTGCGGGTACACTTCGAATGCCAGTACGAGTACATGATTTGGTGCATAGATATTTTGTTCACTTTTGGGGGTGAAATTGTATTTTGCTTGGATCACGTAATAAAAACAAATTATAAAAAAGCATACACCCACGCACTTTCCCAAGCCGACAATGACAACTCCCTAGAGAGGTTCAGCCGTATGATTCGATAAATGGTGCGTCATTTCTCGGCCCGCTCAAGCGGATTTTATGTACTCAGACAGATTTTGCTCACATGGCTGGAACAACGAGGATTTCAAAACAAAAATCGCTGATGATCGGATCAGCGTACGTTGGTGATGTTATAGAACGGACACTGAACTGAGTTAATCATGTTTACATCACTCGCCAGTGCAAATTTTCAGGGGAGTTATCTACGAGTGCTTTACGTACGAAAATAGTAAGGAAACAGAGAGTGAAAGTGTGTTGTGACCACAGACCTAACAAAAAGTAGACCCACCGCCGCACGCTGCCACCGCTGCTTACGAGTGTCGCTATCGCGGCCATCTTGTGAATACCAGAACTCAAGAGGCTCTGTGTACAGGACGCCTCGTTCGAAATACAAAGTTCTTTAGAAAGACGTCATCAGAAATGTGACGTAAGATAAAGCGGACCAATGCTATGCGCGCTATGTAAGCAGTTGATAGCGTCTGGCCAATGCTATGCGCGCTATGTAAACAGCTGATAGCGTCTGGCACTTCCAGGTACTCGCAACATGGCGCGCGGCGGCGTCACACTTCCAGCACCGCAGGGGGTCTATCTTTTTTTAGGTCTGTGGTTATGACTTATAACCCATTCATTGGTATTTTGGTTAGTCAATTGTTCCTGACTTCAAACTGAATCATCAGACGCAGACTTGTAGTTGGATTCCTGAGTTTATCATGACTCAGAAAGATCGGCGAGTGTAACTGAACCGTTACTTAACATAACAACAAGGGGAGTAACTCTCGAACCCTAGCAACCAACAAGGAAGATAATTATTAAAAACAAACTCAAGGAAGATCAATGAGATAGTCACTACAGTATACGAGTTCATTAAAAACACACTCCATTGACGTCATCAGTCAAAGACGCGCAGAAAGTGTCATTTCATTCAGCAGAACTCATACGTCACAGCTTGTGCACAGATATTTTGTTCACTTTTGGGGGTGAAATTTTATTTTGCTTGGATCGCGTGCAAAAATGATTACACGGATAAGACTTTGCGAAGTAACTGCGGGTGTACTTTTGAATGTCAGTACATGAGCACGTGCTTTGAAAGATATTCTTCTTAACATCAAGCACTTTCAACTGATCTACGGGGAGCCGGGGTGGTCGAATGGTAGAGCGTTGGACTTCTAATCCTCGGGTCGTGAGTTCGATCCCGGCTGGGGCCTAATATTTGTGCTGGCTTTTTCATCGTTGCCCCGTCTTTGATATCACCCTATGTGGTGGAAAAGGACGCTAAACACCCACCACCCACCCTCAACTGATCTACGCATCATTTTCTCACAAATCAGTCCACAGAATTTTGAGGGGGGTAAATAACTCACTAGTCACCTTACCATAAAATAGAAATGTCGCAGAAAATGTATGCGACTGGAGGTAAGAGTCTGAATGCTAGTGAAATAAACAGCTTATATGATTGGTTCGAGTGGTAAAAAAAAAATAGCGAGATGTTTCAATATTCGGCTCGGTACCTACGGCAAAAAAATTGAAAAGATCTCGCTGTTTCTTTCGCGGTAAACCACTGGAAGTTGGTTTCCAACATCCGGCTTTTGCCCTTTCGACCCCAGACACTGTGTGTTTCCCAGTCTCGCGTGCCCCATCACAAACCCATTACCACCGCATTTCAAGGACTCAATGTCCTCCCGCATGGCACCACGAATTGTGCAACGCGAGAGTGACAGAATTGCGCTCGGGGTTCAGAGCAGGCCTTCGGACTTGGGGGGGGGGGGGGGGGGGGGGGTTGGGGTGGGCGGGAAGGGGGTGTTACGCGATACACAGCCCACAGACCCTAGTCTCTAGTCACGCGGGGATCGCTAAAGATGGCGGAGAGTGTTTGCGGTGCTATTAAAATTCAAAGGGTTTTGACGAGGATCGCTGTCCTGTAAAAAGAAGATAGGAGAACGCACCCGTGTACGCAGTGCTCTAACGTTTTCAGCCGTTTTCTGGTTGACTCATGGGGCCGAGGTCACGACGCGAACGTAAATTTCTTTGCGCAAATAGGTTGCGGATCGTAAGTTCGTACGTGGCTACGTGAAAACTATCTCTTCCGCTAGTTGGCCGGTCACGACGCGCACTTACTGGAAACGGTGTCACGTACGGGTTATTTTTAGATAGGTGTGGTACCCCTGGGATTCCCACGGAAAACACCATCACGTGGCCTGCACAAATTCTCCTTCCAGCGTGCGAAGCGTGAAAGAGTAGAGGGGGTGTGTTCAGTACGCGTTCACTACAGAATTTTTGATCGAGTCGTGTTTATCTGCCGTAGCGTCAGGTTAAATGCGTGGCATGTATGTGGAGAGTGTGATCAGGAGAGCATGCAGGTCGCATATAGACCGCTTCCTAGCAGTCTCTATCTCAACACTGGACGGACTACAACCAGTAGAAGCATTTACTGCACGTACAAACCGTATGTAGCAGGCTCACTGGCAAGAAAACCAACGGAATGAACCTCAATCAAAGAACAACGAAAAACGAAAGAGGAGAGGATAACAACAACATCAACAAAACCCTCCACATACATGCCACGCATTTAATTGGCCTATAACCTGACTTGCTACGGCAGAGAAACATGACTCGACCATAACTCTGAATTCGGAACCCGCACATCTGAGTTTCGGGTCCACAACACAATGAACTGATGAGACCTGCATTGACAGGCATACAATCAAAACGGTGGTGGCTGATCAGTGAGGACTGACCGAGTGCGTTCAGCACTGAACTAGTCCGAAACACACACAACAAATGTTAACCCACAAAAAGGAAACAAATCAACCCACGATGTGTGTACGGCCGGCCATACAGGCCTTTGCATTGCAGGGTGCGTAGTGAACTGAACGCGCCCCCTCGAGATCTACACGGGTACCTCAAGTCGTCCTACAGCCGGCAGATCGCACAATTCCTGCAGGTCTCTCCTCCTAAATCTAAACCTTTGAAGCATGTCCACATCGTCGTACAAGTCAAAAGGGTTAGTACGATCGCGGAACACCCTTTCCCGTCGCAATGCTCTTCTCATTTGCAGTTGGTAAATCAAGCGGGCCGCCATTTTTCAGATTTACGCAAAGGCTACGGCACCTTTCCGACACCCTCCTAGGTGGTGTACAATACGCAAGGTTTCCGAGCGGCCGTAACTCTGCGCAAACGTCATGACCACCCACTTTTATCACAAATCGTAAGTTACGGACCCTCGCGTGCGTAAATCGGTGGCGGAAAAGTTACGAACGCGTCGTGACCACGGCTCATGGTCGCTTTCTTTCCAGCATGCAAACCTTGTTACGCGATACAGCTCACAAACACTAGCCACGCCAGCAGCTTGGAATCATGGGACATGGCACATGGCACATGGCAACTGATTGATGATTGTTGACATGGTCGGTCATGCCAATTAACGGCTGGTATTAATTTTCTGTTGACACGCCGGAAAGCTGTAGTTTGTGTGACAGGAGAAGGTTACCCGATTCTCTGCACCTCACCCGACGTATGTGGGCCAGATACACCCGTATTCTCTTCCTGTTAAAATATGCACGCGTCACAGGTGTATTCGCGTATGCCCAACAGCAACTCTTTTGTTTTATGTTGGTTTTTTTTTTGTTGGTTTTTTTGGTTTTGTTTTTGTTTGTTTTTTTGGTTTTTTGTTGTTGTTGGTTTGTTGCTGTTGTTGTTTTTGTTTTGGGTTTTTTTTTTTTTTTTGGGGGGGGGGGGGACTGTAAACTGTAAGTTTTGACTCGATACATTTGTCAGGCAGACAGGGGAGCCGGGGTGGCCGAACGGTAGAGCGTTGGACTTCTAATGCTCGGGTCGTGAGTTCGTATCCTGGCTGGGGCCAGATATTGTGCTGGCTTTTTCATCGTTGCCCCGTCTTTGATTTCACCCGTATGTGGTGGAAAAGGACGTTAAACCCCCAAACACCCACCCCACCCCTTGTTAAGCATACAACAGCGTAAGGAAAACTCTTCCTGGAATGCGCTTGCGCTTAATTACGCATCGGAACGCGAGCCGGCTCGCGTCACTCTCAACAGCCGTAGGCACCGAGCCGCGAACCGATTCGCACTTCCCTCGTTTTCCCAGCAGTTGCATGCGCGTCAGCAGGGGAGTAGGTCACTGGCCAAGCTCGCGATGTCAAAGAGTTATTAATGCATTCATTAATATAATGTCTTACGTTGAAAAAAGACTCAAACCAGCTTTTTCCTAATTGAAGGAAGCAGTTTACTGATGAACACTTCAGACTGCGCATGATGTAATCTCACTTCCATCAGACACAATTTCCTTTTAACCATAACCGTTTCGCGTCCAGGCTGGCGCTGAGCCAACAGAATGCTCACATCAAAGCGGAAAGTAAAGCCTGCTCTCAACTGGGCACAGCGCGCGAAACACACATGTGCACATCACAGTCGTTGCGCTCGGTGTGTCTATCCGTATGTGGTGGAAAAGGACGTTAAACCCCAAACTACCCACCCACCCACCCGTGTCTACTAACTACAAAACTGAACACAGCTGTGCTCGGTGACAAACCGATTGAAGATGCACCTTCCGCCATGTTTGCGCGCCGAGTGACGTAGTACAGCCAATCAGAATCTGTTGTGGAAACCACAGTCACAGTTGTGGCTATTTGAAATCCAGGTTGCTGTCATGACGCCACAGCGGCGGAAACCCCCCAAATCACAACTGTGTCACAACTGTGGACAGCACTGTGGCGCTCCGCAGCGCCCAGTTAAGAGCCGGCTTAAGGTGTGTGATTAACACATTTCGTACCGTGCATGAGTATCCCACGTTTTTAACTCTTTTTCGGTTTTGGCGCTGTATGCGAAAAACAGGCAGAATTTACGGTTCCTTAACAGCTGTTAATGCAGGCAAACACGAGTATAATCAAATTGCAGCACTTCCACCAAATCGATTTTAAATCCATTCAAACATGATGAATTAATTATGATTTTTTTTTTAATTTAGTAAGGCCACTGGTATGCAATGTGTTTTTGGAATAGCTGTTCTCCGAAATAGCGAAACCTTATGTTTTTTAATCATTGCTTATTTCTTTGCTGTTGTATATTTCATTTCAGGTTTTCAAATATTAGTGTTTTCGCGCTTAGAACATATTATGTGTATATGAATATGCGGGTGAGGCGGGTGTTTGGGTGTTTAATGTCCTTTTCCACCACGTACGGGTGATATCAAAGACGGGGCAACGATGAAAAAGCCAGCACTAATATTTGGCCCTAGCCGGGATACGAACTCACGACTCGAGCATTAGAAGTCCAACGGTCTACCATTCGGCCACCCCGGCTCCCCCATATATATATGAGGGTGGGGTGGGTGTTTGGGTGTTTAACGTCCTTTTCCACCACATACGGGTGATATCAAAGACGGGGCAATGATGAAAAAGCCAGCACAAATAAATTATTTGGCCTCAGCCGGGATACCATATATATATATGAGGGTGGGTGGGTGTTTGTGAGTTTAACGTCCTTTTCCACCACATAAGGGTGATATCAAAGACGTGGCAACGAGGAAAAAAAGCCAGCACAAATATTTGGCCCCAGCCGGCGGGATTCGAACTCACGACCCGAGCATTAAGAGTCCAACGCTCTACCATTCGGCTACCCCGGCTCCTCCCATATATAGATATATACGAATATGCGCTTAACAAATATAATAATAATAATAAGTAGTAGTAGTAGTAGTCGTAACACAAACATTCTGTCCGTTCTTTAGATCTTCTCAGTATCCTGCTGACGGAAACGAACGGGGCAGGACGTCACCGCCACGCGTTCCGTGTGTACGAGGATGGTGACGTGTTCGACAGCGTGGACACGGACCAGGACGGGTTCCTGGGTGACGACACGGAGAAGGCCGCCATGACGGAGAAGCTGGCCAAGTGTGTGCCCGTGGACAAAGCCCGCATGGTCATGGACGCCATGGGACAGCTCAAGGACGACGACGGCAAGGTCAGCAGGGAAGGTAAGTCTCAGTATTATCCCAGTGTGGCAGAGTAGTGTCCCGTACTGGCGAACTGGTGGCGTAACATGGCAGATGAGCTCCGATGACTAGTTAATCCGGGGCATTTCCTGCTCAGAGCTGGATCAGTGCAGCTGCTTGGGCCACGCGCGAGATAGTACAACCTAGGCTGGTACAACAGAATCGCTTAATGGCTGTTTTACGCCCCTTCCTACAAAGTGGGAAAGAGGGTTATTGCGATGAAATGCCTTTGTGTGCCGGTGTGCGTGCGTGCGTGCGTGCGTGCGTGCGTGCGTGCGTGCGTGCGTGCGAGCGTTCGTGCGTGCGTGTGTGTGTGTGTGTGTGTGTGTGTGTGTGTGTGTGTGTGTGTGTGTGTGTGTGTGTGTGTGTGTTCATTATTGGACTCCAAAGAAGCCTATCTGCTTTTTTGGTTTACCTTGAACAGGGGTCAAGGTTGCAAGGACTTGTTGAAATGTTAAGTAAACACAGCATGTGCCTACCGCAGCTAAGACTGCAGCTCAAGGGAGGCAATTAAGCTAAGGCCCAAAAAAATTGTTGTTTCTGGTAACCCGACCGATCCTACCCCCCCCCCCCCCCCCCGAACCTAAAAAAAAGTGTTTATTTGGCTGCTGGAAAGAAAAAAAATACAAGCACGACCAGTTTCGGTTTTCATGCGCCTGTTGTCAGGGAAGTCGTGCGCCATCGCGGACCCAAGATTAGAACGAAATATGGTAAGATAATGTGTTAAAATATTAAATACAGTTTAACAGAGCATCATTTCTTATTAATACCTTGTTTCTTTGTTCTTGGAATGGATATGTGTGTGTGTGTGGGGGGGGGGGGTTAAAAGAAAAAAACCAACCTACCTACCTACCCTATTTTTTTTAAGCTATGTTACCAGAAACAACAATTTTTTTTTTTTTTTTTGCCTAAACAACTGGAGCACTGTCTCGTTATTAGCCTCGTTTCGGTTATCTTGCGCATGGGCGTACTTCGGCCTGGTTTGTATCTTCTTTCAAAGCGCAGCCTCGTTTTGGCTATCTTTGGCTATCGACCCATGTGCATAACTGCGCTTGGCGTTGTACCAACTGGCTGGCAATGGTAAAAACGAGAGAAGAAGACGGACGTTTCACAGAAAATAAAATCCTGTCAAAGTCTGCCAAGCGACATAAAACATCTTTTGCCTGGAACAGGACAGCTGAGCCTCCATCATAGAAAGGGAGATATCAGTGGGCGAGTTGTGTCCCTGGACACACACAAAAGCTGGACGGGAAACCGGACGAATTGGATCAGCTCGCTGATCTTATTTTGTAGCTGCTGGGGCCTGTCACCGGCTTTTCTGTCCCTGACCTGGCGGGTAGGGCCAGGTCAACTCAAGTTTACTTCCCAATTCGATTACCCTGTGCTGTATTGACATTTGGTAGTCAGAAGTTTGCTGCCTTTCAAAACCGCGACCATTAGGTTTGCCGTTAAATGTTGTTGCTGTATTTGAGGTTTCTCTCCGGGTCCTCGGTCCCCCCCCCCCCTCCTCCCGAAAAATTCAAAAAATGGGTAGATGGATGACTCGCCCCCCCCCCACCCCCTCCGAGGGAAGCAGCCCGAATTTTCCAAAAGGGGTGATTATTTTTAAAATTCTGTCCGTGGTGGCTCATCGCTGAAAGCTGTCCAGTCTTTGCTTTTGTTTTTAGTTCCTATCACAGGTTCTTTTTCTCATTTGTGTTTTGTTTTGCCTAGGTTGTGTTTGTTCGGTGTGTGTTTTGATTCATTCGTGCTTTGTCTCTGTCTGTCCTTTTTGGGGAGCCGGGATAGCCGAATGGTAGAGCGAATATTGGACTCCCAGTGCTCGGGCCGTGAGTTCGAATCCCGGATGGGGTCAGATATTTGTGCTGGCCTTTCTCTCGTTCGTTGCCCCCGTCTTTGATATCACCCTCACGTGGTGGGAAAGGACGTTAAACTCCCAAACAACCCAACCCAACCTGTCTGTCCTTTATCATTTTACTTGTGTTACCTGTTCTTAATTTGTGCTCTTTTACTTTATTAGTTGTTCTCGCCTAGTGTACGTTGAGAGAATGTGTTGTTTTATGTTTTTTTACTTTATTTTTAGATTGTATGGCGCTTCATCATCATCATCATCATCATCATCATCATCATCAGTATTATTATATACAGATATGTGTTATACAGTGACAAAGACAGACTTGTGCGACATGCGTGTATCATATGCTTGAACATACATGAACAGATATGGCGTTTGGGTAGAGCCATGCCACAGTCATAGATCATAGACATTATCTGACAGATGTCAACAGATGATCAAGTCCTCAGTCCTTCGTGCACATGGGGTCGGGTAAGGCCATGCAAGCTGTAAACTTTAACTGAACTAAGCAAAATCGCGCACCTGAGAGATTTTGCCATGAAGACAGTGAGAAACCCGGCGCAAATGCTTGTAAAAAAAATACTGGAGATGTGGAGAGATGTAGACAGCAAGCTTGTGCAGACCGTACCAAGAGACGCGTGTAGTGTAAAGTATATCTAAAGACAAAAAGGGTGATTTAGTTTTGAAAAAGAAATACGACATATATAATTCCAACAAGAACCTCTCACTTCGAAAAAAAACAATATAAAAAAAAAACTGGAAGAGGCATGAAAAAGTGGGTGGGTGGGTGGATGATATCAAGCAAGGGTCAACGAGAAGAAAGCCAGCGCAAATATTTCACCCCAGCCGAGATACGTACTCACGACCCGAGTATTGAAAGTCCAACGCTCTACCCTTTCGTTTTGCTTTATTCGACAACAGTTTCATAGCTTTGTTGGTCTTGTGTATGTGTGTGTGTGTGTGTGTGTGTGTGTGTGTGTGTGTGTGTGTGTGTGTGTGTGTGTGTGTGTGTGTGTGTGTGTGTGTGTGTGTTTTGTTTCCATAGAAATGAAAAAGACAACTTAATAGAAATTGGACCAATATCCCCGCTCAAGTGTCGTGTATCCTACCTCTACAGGAGGCATGAAGGATAATTGTGTCCCTTGTTGCTAAGCTGACATAGAAAAACAAATCTTCACTGAATACATTCGCTTAGGTGCTCCGTTGATTCCCTGGAGTGTGTTAGAGAGTTTGAAAAACTTGACCACTCAAACACGAGGAGGTAATTTGCATTGTCAGTCCCTTTATCTGTCTGCTGTTCTTCAGTGACCTCCCTTGCTCAAGTGTAGGCAGGATATCGATTTAAATTCGGCAATGGTTTTACACACACGGAAAGGGGGGGGGGGGGTAGTCGAAAGAGGGGTGAGTGTTTCAGGTGCTTCTTCTCTTCTTAAGTTTCGACTGTGATTGCTCTACCGCAAGCCATATTAGTTTGAGGTATGGTGTGGTGTGGTGTGGTGTGGTGTGGTGTGGTGTGGTGTGGTATGGTATGGTATGGTATGGTATGGTATGGTATGGTATGGTATGGTATGGTAGACGTCTGCTCTGAAATCCTTCGAAGAGATGAATTAGTCTGTGTTGCTTGCGCGGCGTTAAGCCCTAAAATCTCACTCACTCACTGGCTCTTCTTCCACAGATAGGTGTAGCATTCAAACTGTTATGAATTCCCAAATCAACTTTCTGTAAGATGCTTATTACATTTTCTGAAAATTTGTTACCGTTTCTGGGTTCTTCAATTTTGAATGCGATGGACACTTTCTTTGCCTCTTGGTATATATATTCAAACGCACGTAAAGAACTAATATGGTTTAGTCCTTTTGGCTCCTAGAGAAGGACAGGGCCTCAACAGCTCTCCTTTCCCAGAGATGTTGACTGGGGCCTCTTGCTGATTGTGGGTGCGCAGTAGCTTGATCTTGTCTTGGCTGATCTTGAGACCAACCCGCTGAGCTGTGGTTTCTAGGGCGGTGACTTTGTCTTGCATGTCCTGCAGGCGGTGGAATAGCAGGGCCAGGCCATCGGCGAACTCGAGGTCTTCCAGCTTCGTCATGAGGGTCCACTGGATGCCGTCCTTGGAACTTGCTTAGGACGTCCCTGTCATAGAACTAGAACTAATATGGATAGATATAATCTGACTAATGTAGATATCATATGATATTTAACGGGAAATGAATATTAAAAGCTGTCACATGAAACATGCTGGCAATAACACCCGAAGGGGCTGCAAATATCCTGTTTCATTATTGCGCTTCCCATGAAAAATGCAAAAGGTCGTTCACATAACACCCTTTCCTGACGCATGGAATAAACACGAAATGTTCACGTCTGTCAGTGACCAGGTAACAGGATTTCACAAAAAAGGCCGTGCATTAGATGACTTCCACTTTGGTGGCTGTGTTGACAACGCAAATTGCGAGCGCAATTCTGGGTGAGACGTCGCCATTTTGGTTCCCGGGAGATTCAAAGCT